>KZ107844.1:137766-231198 GCA_002116315.1 Epicoccum nigrum | reverse complement strand
GATGAGGAGTAGAGATTGTACTAGTAGTGAGGGCTGGGAACCCTGTGCGTTCGTTGAGATGTGAGGACCTGATTCGCTCGCGTAGCACCCTTCCCTTCCGAATGCTCGTCGAGTCTATGAAGCGACACTGTGGCAGGTCTAGCCTCGGCGACAGCCGTGCTCTTCCCACCGATCTGGCCGGTCCCTCCCGCCTCGAACTCTGCGCCAACTATCCCGCCGGCGGCGTAACACCCTCCCTGTCCACCCTGCAAACCATCCACCAAACCCTCCGCGCCAAAACAGACAGACCAGTCCCGATCCACGTGATGATCCGCCCCCGCGGCGGGGACTTCATCTACTCGGCCGGCGAGCTGGCGCAGATGAAGGCCGAGATTGAAGAGTTCAAGGCGACGGGGTTGGTGGATGGGTTTGTGCTCGGCGTTCTGGACGCCGCTGGTTGCATCGATCGGGGCAGCAACGGGGAACTGGTTGATGCGGCTGCGCCGGTGCCGTGTACGTTTCACCGCGCGATGGACGGGGTGGGGGATCTGGACGCCGCTTTCAAAGCGGTTATTGAGCTGGGTTTTAGGAGCGTTTTGACGAGTGGCGGGCCGGGAGATGCGAGCGCGGGGGTGGAGAGGGTTAAGGGGCTGCAGGAGAGGTTTGGGCGGAGGATTAGTGTGGTGCTCGGTGGGGGGATCAGGAGTGGGAATGTCCAGGAGCTGAAGAGGAGGGCGGGGGTGGAGTGGGTGCATTCTGCGGCTATCACGGGAGGAGGTGAGGGGCTGGATGAGGATGAGGTGGGGAGGATGGTAAAGTTGCTGAGGGTTGCATAGATTTCTTTCTGTACTGGTGTGAAGTTGTGAATGATGGAGACCCTCCTGATAGTACCGAAACGCCTGGCACCCATAGCCCGTACCAACTCCCCAGCGCCAATCGACTCCCTTAATTTTACACAGTCCCAGTGCTCTCCGCAGTCTCAGCTCTCGGCCTCATCCCGTCAGGTGTGAACGTCCACCCTCGTCCCTCGGTCGGCGTCATGGCCCTCCTCTTCTCGACCGGACTCCAATCCATCCCCGGCGCCGGCAAGCCCTGCATAACTGTATCGTCTCTAGCCCTCGTTCTGATGCGTTCGCTCTCGCTGCTCCCCCTGCCCATGATGGTCTCCCCATCCGTCACCAGGCGCACGCCGGCGCTCCGCTGCTTCTGGCGCTCCTGCAGCTCGCGCCTGCCCTCGGCCTTCTTCTTCTCGAACTCGATGATCAGCGTCTTAAAGTAGGCTTCTGCGGCGGGGGTGGCGGAGTAGTGGACCGGTGTCCAGCTGTAGACGTTTGCGACGAGGGGATTCGCGCCGTATTGGAGGAGCAGGCGCAGGACTTTCAGCTCGCCGGCTGCAGATGCATGATGTAGTGCGGTGTTGCCGACTCTGTCGTGCGCGGTGAGGATGGTTGGGTCTTGGACAATGAGCGTTGGGATGAGGTGGAGGGTGCCACTGCCGGATTTGCTCGAGAGCATGAGCTGCGCGTGTGTCAGTACTCGCAGTAAGATGGCGTGGTAGACATCATACAGCGTCAAGACCTGCTTTGTTCTCCCATGGTATGCACTCTGGGAAGCGCTTCGCCAGATAGACACCAGTCTCCTCCCTGCCAGCCGTGGCAGCGAACATCAGCGGCGTCTCAGAGTCATTGTTGCGGCTTATAGAACCGTCCTCGTGGCCAGCATCAACGAGAAACTCCTGGCTTGGTGTCAGCGACTGTGCACATAGTCTCATCACCGGAGCGCAAGCTGATGGAAGCACAGCATTGGCTTCGAAGTGACTTAAGCACATAACACGAGACGAGACGAGACGACGTACCGCAATCTGTGTGAAGCCGAGTTTGGCAGCGAGATGGAGGTTCGTGTTGCTCTTCTCTTGGTAGTCTGGGTTGCGCAGGTAGTCAGGGTTATTGCGCACGATGCGCTGCACCAGAGGCAGGTCGTTCAACACTATGGCGCGACGCAGGCGCCGCGGTACATCAATCCTAGGACGAGGTCAGCACTTTGCTATAGACGATCGATACATGGCTATGCCAGCAGGCCCGCACGTACATATCGATGCTTCCGAACCATGGTTTGAGCACCCGAAGGTGACGCGTGGGCCGTTGCCAAGTGGGTGTCGGTGTCGGTTGTCGAGCGAACGCGGGGAGACGCGAGCTGATGGGGGAGCTGCGGACTTCCGCGGCGCCGTTCACTCGAATCAGTTAGCATTGCACATGGTGGGGCATGTTCGCATGGGTTCATCACGGCAAGGTCGATCGCATATGAACATGGGGGTGTGCTATAGAAGGGAAGGACAAGAGAAGCTTTGATCGTGGCAATGCTCTTCTATTCATGCATCATTATCGTGACCTTTTGCGAAACCACCATCTGTCACGTCTATCATGCTTGCTATGCAGCACCACAGCTGCGTGCTGAAACAATATGCCTCCACATGGCTCCGTCTACAAGCCCTCAAAGTCACCTGCCGCATCATCGTCGTCCATATCGCCGTCCTGAATCTCCTTTGCCAACTCGCGCTCACGCTCTCGGGCCTCCTGAGCGTTCTTCAGCTCCAGCCTGTGCTGGTTCATAGGATAGCGCATGGCCTTGACGCACTCATCGTGCAGCGTCAAACAAGCCCGAATACGGTCGTGGAATGCCTCGCCGGGCTCGCGGGTTGCGTAGATGTCTCCTGCCTGCTTTGTCTGCATAAAGCCCTTCTCGTGATCGATCGAAGCCTCAATCACGCCGTCGCGGATGGCTTTTGCAACAATGTACTCGGCAGACTCCTCGCTCTCCAAACCAAGACGGATGCAAATATCGCGGAGCGAAATGCGCGAGTATGACAGAGACAGCATACGAATACCGGTCTTGATGACATTCTGGCGCAGACGCAGAATCAACGTGTAGGTCTGGTCCTTGTGGAAGACCTTGGAGTGTGTCTGAACGACCTTCAAGAAACCCTGCAGGTCACCAACACGAACAGCCTGGACCAGACGGAAGTAGGGCTCCAGAGCGCGCTCCAGACGAGGTTGGCTGAAGACATCGCGGTCGGGGATATCGCCCATAAGCAACTCAACGACAATCAACAGCTTCATTGCTGCCTGGTAGAAGCCAGTCGCAATGTTTCCAGAGGGCGACTTGCGCGTCGCGCTGGTAAGGTGGTCGTGTGCGTCGGTGTAGGACAGCTGGATAGCGCGTATGCGACCGAGGTAGTAAAGGTACCTGGCGACCTGGTTGTTCGGGGCGTTGGGAGGGAACTGTGTCTGAGCGACGAGGAGATCGGCTTGTGTGATGTCGGCGGTCGAGATGTAGTTGCGGAGGAGAAGAGTCGTGACGGACGCCTGTGTGTCTGGGTCCTTGCGGAGCACGGCACTTCGCATCGCTGCCAGCAGCTTGCCACGGATATCAATGACCGGTGACTGCTTGGACGGCGGCTTGGGGTCCAGCTCCTCGTGGAAGAGCGAGAAGTAGAAGTAGGCCTTGGCACCCAGCGAGTCGAGCGTCCGCCTGTTCATATCCCGAATCTTGTCCACCAGCTTCTCTGAGAACTCGGCGCCCTCGTCGTGGTCCTTTTGGTCGTACAGGTACACCTAAGCCAGTCAGCGTTGTTCTAGGTACATTAGGCCTCAACAACATACCTGGATCAGGATGGCTATGTAGACGTCAATCTCGGGTATGGGCTCCTTCGCGCTGGTCTTGTTCGCCTGGACCTCCTCCTTGTACTGGGCAACGACGCTCTGTATCGCGGCGCCGTCCATACCAATGTACTCGATGAATGTGCGGGCGGTGGCATTGTTGGGCGAGTAGGTCAGGATGATGACGGAGCAGAGCACGCGGTCGGTCAGGCGCTTTCGCAGCGACGATATCGAACGGAGGGCTCGCAGGCTGAAGCGAGAGTCGAACTGGGCGACGGCGCGCTCGAGCAGGGTGAAGTTGCTCCGGATGTCTAGGGTCGTGGGGTCAGCACACTGACACAGGTACTTGCACGCGGCGAAGTGGATGGCGTTCAGGTGGCTCTCGCACATCCTGCCGGCGGACCCAGGCGGGCCACAGGCCATGCAGGTGCAGTGCGAGATAAACGGTGCTGTGCTATCATCTGCCATGGTACATGTGCTTACCAGCGATGGTCTGCTGTTCCGTCTGCTCTGCGGTCGGCTTCGGCGCCTCCGTGACGACGCCTTCCATGCTGTCCGCCATGGCTGCCGTGGTGGTGTGTGAGATGTGCGTGGGTGCAAGGGAGGGGAGGTGCAGGTCGACGGGCGGGGCGGGGCGGGCGGCGGCTGCTGCTGGTGGACGCTGAAGGAGATGGTGGTGGATGTGGTCTTGGGAGGCAAGCTCGATGGAGCTGTGAGTGCTGGCAG
Organism: Epicoccum nigrum; assembly: GCA_002116315.1. NCBI lineage: Eukaryota > Fungi > Ascomycota > Dothideomycetes > Pleosporales > Didymellaceae > Epicoccum > Epicoccum nigrum. Next base: position 226,837 of record KZ107844.1, on the reverse strand, counting down.
CTGGGCTGGTTGACGTCGGCGCTCGACGCCAAGAACCACCGACGCCTACCGACGCATCTGATTGTTGACGCTCCCCAAACACACCCGCGCCCTGCGTCTGCGTCGACACTCGGCCCTCAGATGTCCGTCATGACGCTGCTGGACAACCACCTCGAGCAGATCTCGCTCTGCGCGGCCTCGATCGCCGAGCTACAGTACGCCAGCCCCTCGTCCGCTACAGGCTGCCCTTCTGACCCGCGTCAAGCTTTGCCCCGCCCAAGATATTCACCAATGCGCTGCTGCAGAATCACGATATCACCAGCCTGATTCGCGATACCGAAGCGCACGAGCGTGCCCTCTTCTCTGTGCCTCCGCCTCCCGCCGCACCCAAGCACGCCGAGCCTCCCACATCGTCCAACAGGCGCAATACCATCTTCAATCCCAACGGTGGCACCGGCACTACAACATCCGGCGGCGGAGCCAATGCAGTGCGCGCACCCAGACGTAATACGGCTGTGGCCGCAGTTCTTGGCAACGAACTGGTGGAGAAGATCAGACGAGGTGGAGGAGGAGGTGCTGGGTCAGGGCTTGGCTACCGCAAATATGACCCTGCCAACAAGAACGAGGTCGATGTGGAGGCATTGCTTGAGGGTGCTGAAAAGCTACTGGGCGTGTATCAAGTGCCAGGCGCTCAGGAAAAGATTGCTGCCATGCGGCAGCGACACGCTCGACTCGAGGGGTCGCTGGAATACTACGAGAACCGCCTCGCTGAGCAGACCGTTCAGCTCAATCGCCTAAACAAATCACGTGGAGAATATGCTGAGGAAGACAATGAGGTCGAGGATGAGCCCCAAGAGGAAGTCATCTTGACAGCCGACGATTTGCGTAGAGAAGAGGAGGAAGTACGGCAGTTGGAGTCGAAGAAGAGAGGGCTTGAGGACAGGGTCCATTCCATGGGCAGAGACATCTCTGGCCTGCGATAAAGCAGACCCTCGAGCATCCACACCGCTTCACGTAACCACAAGATACCCAATGTTTCAGTATTGCTCTTCGAGCAGAAGTCTATTCTACGTTAAAACGAAAGACCTATACCGATGAGCCACCATCAATACTAATGTTCTGCCCAGTAATACTCCTGCTCAGCGCCAACACTCTGACCTGATCTGCACAGTCCTCAACTGTCGCCAGTCTCTTCAGCTTGGTGTTGTTAATGGCAGCGTTTCTTTTCGCCTCTGGGAATTTCAGGCCCCACTCAGTCAGCAGCATGCCAGGAGATATCGAATTGCACCTGATCTTTGGCGCCAGTATAACCGCTAAGCTTTTCATTAGGTGGATTTGCGCCGCCTTGGTCACTGCGTATGGTACACTCGATCCACTTGGCTTTACTCCTGCAACCGAAGCGGTAGAGATGAATGTGCCTTCTGTCTCAGCCAGCGCGTTCTTCGCAGCATATGCAAGCCACATATGTGTCTTGACGTTCATGACGAAGCACTTGTCCCAGTCTTCCTCGTTGACCTGCTGTTCGATGTCGGTGAAGGTGGTCATGCGCGTCCATCCGGCATTCGAAACAACAACGTCAAGGCGCCCGAACTTTTCCAGTGTTTCCTTCACCAAATTCTCGACCGAAGATTTCGAAGACATGTCGGCTTGTACCAGGTGGAAGCGTGGCTCGCTCGACGACGCTGTGCTGGGAATGTCATTGAGCTCTTTCATAAGATTCTGAGCGCGATCCGAGTTGGAGGAATAGTTAATCACCTGCTTTCGTCAGCTCAAGAAGAAGGCGGGCACCCAATTGCTACCTACAACTCTGAAGTCTGGTGCCAACACCCGCGCGATCTGAGCTCCCAGACCTGCTGAGCTGGCGGTGATGAGCGCTACTTTTATGGTTGCCATTGTTTCTGTGGCGTTCTCTTTGAGCTCCAAATGGCGTGGATTGGAAGGATTGCAAGAGCAAGAACTTGGAACGCTGGGACTCTCTGTTTGTTATGGAGATGGGAGCTCCCCACGGCGGTGCCTGGACTACGCGGGGTAGCGTTCCGTCATCGGAAAGCGCGGGGTGGTTCCGCGCCGCGCTGTGGACGCCTTTGGACGATGTCTATCACCAGTCGAAGTGTATTCGGAAACCTCACCATTTTCCGATGACCTTCCGAGGCAACTAGAGAGTATAAAATTATTCCTGTTGTCATGTCAGAGGAAGCTTTGAAAAGCTTGCGACGTGATACAGCACCTTGCTGCGACCGACTGGACACCGAGCACTCTGCAAGATTGGCAAAACCTAGGAGTCCTTCAGGTGCCATTAGCGGGTGCTTGGCAATTGGAAAAGAATTTAAGATGGCTATACTGTTTACTGGCTACACTCTCTCTTCTGTTTTTCTTGGTTGAACCCTTCAAGAGGCCTTGGAGGTCGGTCGGCCATGACAAGGTGCTGTATGCGCTCCAACACGCCCCCTACTGCTATCGAGCTAGTACAGCATCTTGTCGACACTGAGCAGCCATTCAGTGCTTCGAAGGATCACTCGGAGGAAAAAGAGAAAAGGCATTCAATGGGCTTTGGTGGCCATCTAAGGGAACTTTTCGCCCACCCAAAATCTGCTAATCTTTTTGAAACGTATCCACCGCTTCAATTGCACATTTTACACAATGCAGACCCTTCTTCTTCCCAATACTCTCATTACCGGCGCTCCCAGTGTGTAAGGCGAGATGATACTGCGCTCTGAGCAGCCGATTGATGCTTGTGAAGTATACAATCTCAAAGTGAAACTGAGCTGAGCAGCACAATCATTGAGCTGAGCAGCAATCTTGATAAGAGCTCAGAGCAGCAATCGAAAACCTTCACCGGCAGGTTTGACAAGCTCGGTAACAAGATCGCTGAGGCCTGCGTCTGCACTGAGCTGAGCAGCACGATCACCGGGCTGAGCAATGTGGCATCCGCAATTTGAAGCAGCATCTTGACGAGAAGTCGACACTCAGGCCATCGCCGAATTTGCCAAATTGGGCGAGAAAATCGAGGACGGCTTGATTGATACCAGCCCAGAGCAGCACGCCACCACTTCCGCAAGCTCAAGAAGCATCTTAATGAGAAACTCGACACTGAGGTCACCGCCAATATTGCCAGCTTGGGTGAGCAGATTGAGACGGACAGAAACCGTATCCTTGCCGAGCTTGCTGACTTGGCCGTGAAAGTGGAGGGCAATTCGGTGGATCTCGCAGAAAAGTGAACGCGGCTAGTGAAGAGTATAGCCATCTCAAAGACATATGCCATATAAAGACATATGGTTTCTATCTACACTGGACCATTCGGAGAGCTGGGGAGCTTTAACCAGAACGCTAGTTTCTACAGTCTGCCTCAAGCAGAAGTGTATCTGAAAAACGCATCGGGTCTTGTAGAACAGGGTTTGGTGGAGCTAAGACGAGTGAAATCATTGTCACTGTCTATGGACGACGCAAGACTCAGGCTGTGAAGTCGGGCTTGATGGAAAGACGATCGATGAGAACCACGATCATCCGTTATTGAGAGTGAAACGGTGCTTAGATCCTTGAAACGGACGACTTCCCAGTAGACTTAATATTTATTGTCCTTTGGGCACTCTTCTTGCAATGCTGCCACAGCTCAGTCGTGTTCTTTGGAATTCAATTTATACTCCACTCGTCAATTCGTCCGCTCTAGGTCGTGGCTTGAAGCACTACCATTTGATCATGCTTGGGCGATATCTCGATTTCTTGGGTATCTCATAAGGTGGCTGATGTGTTAGCTGAATCGTTAATCGCGAGATCGTATCCTTCTTGTGGGTGCTTTGTTCCCTTTATGATCCTAGGTCTTCGAAGATATGATGCATAGAGCCTTCTATGACAGCATTGACAGTTCTCCTTCTTCCTCCATCCAGTCATCATTCGTTAAATAAGAACTCAAGAGGGATAGAGGAAGGTTTGTTCATAGCATGGACCTACAATGTCGGCATTGGGATGTCGTTACTCAGCATAGATTCGGTTCCACCGTCTTCCCTTGATCTCCACCACCGCTGAATGGGTGGTTCTGTTACTAAACCCAACGCTGAAAGATGATATTCCAGTAGACAGAGAAGCATGCAGAACATATTAACATTTAACTGTACAAGACACGACCCACAAACCAATGCGATTTACCACGCCATGGAAAATACCTCCTCAACTTCAAGCTCACATGTCACTAAAAAGCGGCAGAACATTACACCAAAGAAACAAGCATCAGTACTGCATCAAGCCGCAAAGACATACCTATCCCAAGCCTGAGCTCCAACCTCAACAGGTCGCCCAAGGTCATCAGCGAGCCTCAGCGCCTCTCCACTATAGCCCGCCCTGTCCATGCCACACCAGCCACACTTTCACACCCCGTAACCTCGGCCCACCGAGAGTGTTTCACCCTCCGCCCTCCGCTCCACCCCAATCACCACCCCCATCCCTCCCGCTCTTACACGTGAAGACGTGACCCGCACGCAGGGTCCCCGCATCGATCTGCCCCGGCATGTGAAAGAAGGGTTCGGGTGGGTCCGGGGTAGCGGAGCTCGGTAATCTGGACCTTGACTTGACATCCTTGAACACTCTGACTTGACATCCCGGTCGCTCATCCATCCGTCGTGCAGCGAAGGGCATGCGTTCTTCGCTAGCCTGTATGCATGCGTGCGTGCTTCGGGGAGGCTTGATCTGACGTACCTATTCTAACAGTACATACACTGCATACCTGCATGCAGGTAAACTGTGTACGTGTGTACATTCGATTTGCTCCGAGGTATGCCAGCGACATGTGCTGGACGGCTAGATGCCTACCTCGGAGGTCTGTTGAGCTGTTGCACCAGATACTGTATCCCGAAGTGGTCTCTGGGTGATGCGTGTGGCTGCCGCTCTGTTCCTCCCGCGGGAAGGACATGCTCACCGTACCGTACCGTACCTCGGAGTGCTGTTCCGTTACTGGTCCGGTTGCGGGTATGCTGCGGGTTCATATGCCGCGGGAAAGCCAGCGTTGTGTGACTCCCTCCCGCATCGCAAGGTTGGCTGCTTTGAGCACAGCTAGGTGATGATTGTAGAGGACCACGCTGGGGGTGGGGTTGCGGCACGGGTGCAAGGGTTGTAGTCTTTTAGATGATGGGTGTAGTTTTCAGAGGTTGGGAGGTGGAGCCGAGGCCGGACGCGGTATTGTTGGGCTAGATGAGGGTATCACGAATGCATTGTTGAATGCAAGGCTGCTGAACATGGGATTGCTGTTCTCGGCCTGTGGGCATATTATTGATGAGCATGTAGAGCACAACAGCAATATTCATGGACACAAATTGAGTATGTAACTTCGATCTTATAATTCAAGTTCTTGCAAAGCAGCAGCGCAGTTGAAGCTGCATGCTCACCAAGTATCTACATAAGCATGTACGAGAAAGGAGGACGTGTAACAGGGTATCGAGTCCTCTACCTCAGAACTATAGCTGAATCCGTTTCATGGCCGAAAAGTGTTGTGGCCAAAGTCCAGGGCTATATACCCAAGGAACAAACAAAGCGCCAAAATGAGATCCATAAGCAAAAAGCTTTTACAAGTGCGCGTGAGCAACACCGTTGGTGATACCGTTGACACCATTCGACTGGGCCTGAGCAACCAGGTTGGCAACCTCCTCGCCCAGCTGCTCGCCATCCTTGAAGGGGTTGTACATGCTGTCGACGATGTAGGCATCAAGCTCCTCATCAGAGAAGTTGCGGAGCTCAATGTTGCGGTCAACACCGTTCTGCTGAGCAGCACGGATGACGCCGCGGGTGACAACGACAGAAACCTCGCGGATACGGCGGATGTCGGGGTACAGCCAGCCGTCGGCCCTCTCCTGCTCGTTGAGGGATGTGGAAAGGGACTCGGCCGAAGCATAGATCATGTCCTGCGTGACGGATGTGGCCTTGGAGAGGATGGCGCCGAGGCCGATACCGGGGAAAACGTACATGTTGTTGCCCTGGCCGGGGGTGAGCAGCTTGCCGTTGTACTCCATGGAGGGGAACGGCGAGCCAGAGGCAAACAGACAGCGGCCCTCGGTGTTGAGGACGGCTTCCTCGAATGTGCACTCGGACTTGCTGGAAGGGTTGGACAAGGGGAAGATGACGGGGTGCTTATTCAGCTTGGCCATTTTCTGGATGATCTCCTTGTTGAAAGCGCCGCCGATGGTGGACAGACCCATCAGGATAGTAGGCTGGACATAGTCGATAAGGCGAGCGAGGGACTGGTACTGGCGGCCGTTGTTATCGTCGCGAGCGAAGTACACCTTGTGCTCGGCAAGCTTGTCACCACGGTCCTGGGTAACCAGACCGTTCGAGTCGACGAACCAGAACTTGCGGCGTGCCTCCTCTTCCGTCAGACCCTCCTTCTTGAAGAACTCAACGATCTGCTTGGCAACACCGACACCGGCACTGCCAGCACCGAGGAAGATGGCCTTGTGGTCCTTGACGGGAACACCAGACGCCTTGACGGCGTTGATGAAACCACCGACAATGACGGCACCAGTTCCCTGGACATCGTCGTTGAACATGCTGTAGGTGTTTTGGTATCGCTCAAGGGCGGGGAAGGGGTTCTTGAAGTCCTCGAACTGGATAACAATGCTGTCACGCGATTAGTTACTTGTTCTGGAAATGCAAAATAGGGTGCAGCTTACCTGGGCCACTTGTCTGTCAGAGCAGCCATGAGCTCATCGAGGAACTCCTTCTCCTCCTCGGCAGTGACCTTGGGCACCCTCGAGCCCATGTACAGAGGATCCTCACGGAGAGCCTTGTTGTTTGTGCCCAGGTCGATGGTGAGGGGAAGGGTAGCCTCAGGACGAATACCAGCGCAGGCAGTGTACAGAGATAGTTTGCCGACGGGAATACCCATGCCATTGACACCGAGATCTCCAAGTCCGAGGATACGGGAGCCATCGGTCAGGACGGTGATCTCAACCTCGTGAGGCCAGTTATCGAGGATTTGGCGAAGGTTGCCACGGTCGCTGAAGGACAGGTACATGCCCTCAGGCTGTGTGTAGATCTCGTGCCATCTTACACAGGCCTCGCCGACGGTGGGAGTGTAGATGAGGGGTGTGAGTTCCTGCGATGCTGTGAGCTCGACGTTCCTCCGATATTCGGCGATGTCGGTCGTACCTTGATATTTTGCGACAGCAGCCTGTAGAACAGGTGCACGTTTGTGGCCTTGAGGTGAGTGAGGTACTGGAACTTCTCAATTGGGGTGCTCTTCATGGCAAGAAGCCTCAGGCCTGTAATGCAATCAGTACATGTTGCCTCAGAGTCAGAGCAGCAATTGCATGACGTACATCGCTGCGCCTGCGTGTCGAAGCTCTCGACAGCAGGAGGGTGCAGGCCGTATGTTCCAAGGTGCTTGCGGACATCGGGTGTGTTGGATGTGCAGAAGTCGCCGCTCCTGTGGCATTGGTTAGCTGCTGCTGCTGCCATTGTACGGCACGGCAAGAGCTCACGTTGTGGTCAGCTGTCGGGTAGACCCTTGTGTGGTGGAGGTAGATTGAGCCATTTCTGAAGCTACTGAGGCCATGGACCGAAAGTAAGAGAGTCTGGGGAAACGGAATGCAGTGTGGGCGCTTCGTGAGGAAAGGGCGCGTTTTAAGAGCGAGGACGCAGCGGTATGCATTGACGTTCGGAAGCTGACAGGATTCTGCGACCGCGGGATTATAAAAAGAGAAAGAGGAAGACGGTCCGCTTGGGAACGGTGTTTGAGGACGGAAGCAGTAACAACCTATCAGCTGCTCTCAATTTTGGTCATAGAGGAGAGCCGACAACCTTCATCATTCCACATGGGACTTTTTGTGACACGGACCACCTCCCAGCTCGCAGCACCCGCTCTTAGCGAGTCATAGCTTCGACGGGACTGCCTAGGGCCACGATATATCGGGAAGATTCGGGCAACCGCAGCTGCGCGCAGAGAAGAGCGGTGTTCCATGGCTGGTAAGTCCACAGTTCCATGGCTTCTCGCCCCTGCGGATGACACATGTGGCAGGCCCGCAGCTGCTCGACGTCGAGACGAGACCGCAAACCCCTGGCAGCGGGTAGACTAGATGCACTCTGCCCACTCACAAGGCTGCCAAAGGCTTCCATCAGGCATCAAGAGGCATTTTTGGGCAGTCCAAGCGCTTTGGCGGCGCAAACGTACGACGCGGATATTACTGCCAGTGTGTTCTCTTGGTGCCACTGATGTCGTCTCGGAGCGCCGGACTAATTCACGGTGAAGACTCGAGCACGTCTTCACCTAGAATTCCGAGCTCTATCAATAGATTGCAAAAGGCTATGCATCTGAAACCTAGATGCTGTACTGTCCACGGTGTGCCCTGGGAGCACGAGACGCGCATGCGTTATTGCGTGAAGTTTCTAGACGGTGGACCATCTCTTGCGGCATCCGCTAGGGGACCGATGATCCGAGCGAAGAGCCTGACCCTGTGCTGTGCAACCAAAATGAGGTTCGCATTTGTAACAATTCTGAAAAGGGGGCGCGAATAGACCACCGTGAGTTTATTCCCGTTCATAAACTCCGAGACAAAATGAGACGAGCTTTCTCACGCTTGCAACATCAATCTCGTCAGATGCATGGTTCTCTGTGAATGCGCTCTCTTTTGGTGCACTGGATGCAGATGAGGCTAAAAAAATCCTGGAGAGCGGTAGGGCTCCCGCTCCGACAGTTGCTGATCCTTCTAAGCTGTTCTGGGTGTGTGGGGTGGAAAAGACGGCGGAGTTTAGCCACGGGCCCACAAGGCAAAAGAAAATCGGAGCAAGTCGGAAGTCACGCAGCGTGCGATGCAACCCAATTGCTGGACGACAGTTGGGAAAATGCCATGAGCACGCGAGCAGATATGCGGCCTGCAGCCCAGTTCTGCGGCGTAACCTGTAGTACAGGTCACAGCCTTGCGAGCTGTGCGTTGCACAATCTCGGTGTATTACAATGCTGCAGCTCACGCAGCGCAATCCCCCACGTCTGAGGACTCGTATAGCGAGGCGGCAATTCAAGTGGATCGAAGGCCGCAGAATGCGACTTCGGGACCGGGCGCGGCAGTTGAAATGCAGACGGTCCAAGTCGGAGTCGGACGCGACTAAAGCATCGGAGGAAGGTCGCTACATGATTACAGCGATGGCGACATGGTCAATGTGGGCGGCGCTGCTACTTCCCCAGCGCAGAAATGACAAGTGCAAGTGGTGAGGCCTGCCATACCCAAAATTCCTTCCCTGGGTCTGGGACAGCAGGCCTGTCGATCAGAACTGCTGCGAACTGCTGTCAAATAACGCAATACTGTCGCGACGTTTGGTTGACTTCCTTGGCCTGGGGAAGGCCGTCTGGGCATGGAGCAGCGCGGGGCGATTGCGCTTGACCTCTAGAGGTTTGACTTCCTCCACGCTCGAGGCTCGACTGATCCAAAATAAGCTTGGTACGAAGATGCACCAGCCACAGCAGCCACAGCAGCCACACAATGACGTCCGTCGGGGTAGCTCCGCAGCTCCTGCTTGGCTCAAGCTCGCCAGCTACGACATCATGATCGCGCGTGTCTAGCTGCCTGTTTGAGGTGCCATTGAGGCGGTTGAACAGTTTCCACACCTAACCACACACCAAGACCGCCATAATGTCGTTGTCGTCTTGCTTTGGTATTGGTAATAGCGACGACCAGCAGCCATTGCTGCCCCAGTACCGCGATGAAACGGTCCTACAGGTGCGCGTGATGCACACTAAGCTATGTATCGCTTCTGACATCTAAACAGAGGGAGCTCCACCAGAAGTTGCACTCGTATCAGATGATTCGTGCTCTTGGGAAGGGTTTCATGCCATCCAACGAGCAAGCCATCATCAACCTTCGCACTCTCCTCGCCGCCGATATCCTGAATCCAGACAACCCAGAGCTCAGCGACTCCGGGCGTCTGCTTGTCAAGTTCACCAAACAGTGGCTCCACCAATTCATCGATCTGCTGCAGCATAAGAACAGCGCAGACCAGATCCAGGACTTCCTCTGGTACCTCTCCAAGGCTCGCATTGAGGTGGACGCCGCACACATCGCACGTAGCGCAACTCGCTCAAAAGCAAAGGCCGACACATTCGCAGGTCAGTCAAGGCGATGAATCCGTTAGCCGCACTTGCTAACATATACAGCGTATCAAAGTCTCCAAACCGTTGGCTCGCTGCTGCTCACGAACTCCGACTTTCGCCTCTTCTTGTCAGATCTCAACACTGTAGGACGAGAGGTTTTCAAGGATACCGCGTTTACAATCTCGAACGTTGCGAAAGAGGTTGGCAAGAAGGTCGAGCCTTCTGAAGCAGAGCAAAAGGCGCTCAAGGAACCAGGTGCAGATGCCGCCAATGGACACACCGTGTCGTCGGAAGAGTTGGGTGGTGAGGTCCAGGAAGTTGCCAAAGCTGTTGGCTCCGGCACAGTCGAGGTAGCCCAAGCTGCCGGCAGTAGCATCGCCGATAAACTTCAAGGTGCTGAAGGTGACTCGCTGGCGTACAGACTGAAGAAGACTGTCACAGATTTACGAAAGAAGCGCGACTATTCTGACTCGGTCTCAACACTGTCCTTGCTACTCCAGAGATATGCGAGAACATACTCTCGCATGGCCGAGGAGGCCGTAGGCACCGTCCAAAATGATGTCGATACCAACCGCGAGATGGACAAGGCCGTAAAGAACTTTTGGCTGTTGCTAAGTTCGTTTGGAGACTCGAATGAATGGAAAGAGCTCGAGAACCGTTTCCACAAGCTTCTGGACCACTCAAAGAGGGATCCTGCATTCGAAGATCTTCTTATGGATATTGGCAACTCGCTACAGAAGCTACTGACCGACCCAGACTTCTTCGACCACGTGGATGAGAAGTTCCAGGAACTCAAGAAGAAGGCCAGTGGTGTTGACAACGAATCATCACTGCGCAAGGACGTAGATGCTTTCTTTGAGCAGGCCCAGAGGACTTTCGCAGCTGTGACGCGAGACGAGGATATTTCGAATCTCATGCAGACGACAGCTAGGATCTGGAACATCTTGTCGCCCCAGCACAGCTACGCCAACAGTGAGCTGATCCAGGACGCTATCAATGTCTTCGTCCCTGTGATGATCTCGGCGATTCAATACATTCCCATCCCACGCCTTGAGGTATCGACTCCTGAGATTGACCTGCTCTTGGAAAACCTCATCATCGAGCCCGGAAAGACGATCAACCACACCTCATTCCTGCCTTTCCGCTTCAAGGTCGAAACGTACAACGACTTCGAGTTGCGCAAGGCTCGCTTCCGTGTTGCCTCGCGCGCAACGTCGAGATTCACCATCAAGATAGACGGCCTCTCTTTCCGTGCTGACGAGGTTGGCTTCCTCCTACGTGCCCATTCAGGCCTGCTCCGTCTTGCAGACGAAGGCATCGCTTCCTTCCAGATGGACGAGCGTGGCCTCGACATCCACCTCGACGTCGAAGTTGGCAAGGAGAAACAAGAGCAGATCTTGACTCTGCGCGCCGTCCGCGTCAACATCCACAAACTCAACTACAAAATGCGCAAGTCCAAGTTCAGCTTCTTCGGCTGGCTCATGAAGCCCCTCCTCCGCCCCGTCATCCGCAAGGTGATGGAAATGCAGCTCGCCAAGGGCATCGCCGATGCCATTCACGCCGCAAACCGCGAGCTCCTTTTCGCTCGGGAGAGACTGAGGGCGACGCGCATCTCGGACCCCGACGATCTGAGGACCTTCTTCAAGGCCGTCCTGACCCGTCTCACCCCCGAGGACGACCCCGACGTGTACACCCGCGTTGGTGTCGCCGCGCCGGGCAAGGGTGTCTTCGCTGGCAAGTACACGCCTGGTAGTGTGGTCAAGCTTTGGGAGGAGGAGGGCGCTCGTGCGGCGGAGAGGATTGAGGAGTGGGATGAGGGTGGTTGGAGGAATGATGTGTTCGACATTCACACGAGGATGCTGGCTTGAGTGGGTGGAGGTGTACGACGACACTTTTGCACTGAGATACTGAATATCCTGGGGACAAAGGAGTTTGGCGCCATGGAACAAGGCGGGCTCTGTTTTCGTTGTACTGGTTCGTGGTACTTTGGTCTGTGGTTTATGGCTTTGTAGCAAGCGTGTACTTTCCAAGTCTTAATTCACGTCAGCTACTTGTAATATGTTTTTTGATTCTGCGGAGAGCTTCAATGAACGCTCTGTAAGCGATTGCTGCATTTCGTTCTGTCAGAGACACTATTATATACAAGGGGAGGACAGTATCATAAGAAGCAGCTGAGACGTATCAGTAAGCCGGTTTGACGATGAGACCTCGAATCCGCTATACCAATGTCTCACTCTGCATTGTCCTTAGGGGGGCATCTTTTGACAAGCGTAGAAGGAAGAAGTGGACATGATGAACGGGAACATACTCTTGATGCTTAAAATGCGTGCGTCTATAGAAGAACATGGGATATGTCGGATACCAATGGCGCCGAAGGAAAGGAAACGAAACCACGCCACCCCAAACGCCTCCACTCCAGTCCGCACCTAGCCGTCTACTTCAGTATACTATCGCCTATGCGCCGCCGTTCCTTCTTCAACGGACTGAACGCAAATGCCTCCTCGCTCATGGCTCCAAACCCGCCGCTAATCGGGCGGTTCCCCCCCTTGCCCAGCACGCTCTTGCCCAGCGCGCGGGCAGCAAAGAGCCCCTTGCCGCTGCTCAACGCACCCAGACCCGCAGGCTGAGGCAGTGCGTCGTCCTCGCCGTCCTCGTCGAAGAGCGTCTTGCCCACGTTGGTGCCGCCGAGCTTGCGCTTCTTCTTCTTCTCGGGGGCTGGGTCTTCGGTGAAGTTGGCGAAGCTCATGAGCGATTTGCGCGGTTTGGCTTTGGAGTCCTTTTTGGGTTTGAGGGCGGTGGTGCCGTTGTCGGCGTCTTTGAGGGGGATCTTGGTGGGTGCTGCGTTGGTTGAGGAGGGGTCGGAGGTCTCTTCGTCGACAGAGGTGAGGACCGAGGAGAGAGCGGTCTTCTTGCGCGGCTTGGGGTTTGCTTTTACGCTGGCGGCCGGGGCGAGGGGTTTGCTTGCTTTGAGCTTTGGTGCTTTGATCGGGGCAGCGTCTTCTTCCTCGTCTTCGTCTTCTTCCACAATGGGCGAGCCTGCTGTTATGTTTGCGGTTGTACGGTTCATGAAGGGCGTTAGGGAGAAGTTGGAGGTCTCGGCCATAGCGGCTACAGAGGCGCCGCGCTTGAAGCGCTTTGCTACTGTGTCTCCAGGGGTCCCGAGCATGGTGTCGGGCTCCACGGATGCCGCTGTGCGTTTGCGAATGTTCTTTGCGGCCTTGGTTGCTTCCTTGGCTGGTGGTGCGGTTTGTGCGCGCTCAACGCGCTCGAGTTGGGCCTCCTTCTCTTTCAATTTCTCTTTTGTCGTCCGCAGCTTCTCGCGGAAGGCGCTCAGTTTGTCGTCGAGAATGGTGTTGCGGCCCTGGAGTTCGGTCAGAGTCTTGGCGTACTCTTTCTCCTGCTTCTTGCGCTCCCGCTTCTGCTCCTCAAGCTCCTTCTGGGCATCATCAGCCTGGTCGGTCTGCTGAGAGGTCTTCTTCAGAGCCTTCTCTGCCTTCTGACGCGCTTTCTGCTCCAGCTCCAGCTCCTCTCGGAGTTGTTCAATCTCGGTATTATCCGAGCCAGCTCTCTTGAGCGCTTTCTCCGCCTTGACACGCAGAGCCTTCTCTTGCTCCAGTTCTTGACGAAGCTCGTCTAGCGCAGCATCATTTGCCTCGTCGCGCTTGGACGCCTTTGTATCCTTCTTGGCAAGCTTCTCCAGCTTGGCCTCCAGCTTCTCAGTCGCTCGTTGTTGGGACTCAAGGTCTGCCTGTACCTTCTCGACGGCCTTCTCAGCGCTTGCGACGGCAGCTTCCGCCTTGATGCGCTCCTGTTTCTCTGCGGTAAGCTGCCTGCGGACTTCCTCCAACTCAGAGTGCAACCGCTCGTCTTGCTCCATCTTCTTTCCTTGCTTGGAGATGGTCCGGGCCGAAGTTCGCTTCTCGTTTTCAAGTTCGACTTGCAAGGTAGTCAACTGGCGCTGTAGCGCTAGCTTCTCGGAGAGTAGGCTTGAGTTGGATTCGACCTGGGCACGCAGATGGTCGACTTCGGGGCGCAGGGAGGAAATCTCACGGGACAGGGCGAGCTTCTCGGATAGGATCTTATCTGAGTCGGATGTGACGTCTTCCAAAGCCTTGAGTTCGGCCTGCAAGTCTTAGTAAGGAATAGGATAGGACAGCGCAGGGCAGGGCAGGGCAGGGCAGGGCAGGCGCGCCTACCTTGAGATTTGCTATTTCCCTCGACTGCGTGCGGATCTGGTTCTGCGCCGCTTCGCCTTCGGCTTTTTGTTCGTCAAGATTTAGGAGCGCATCGTCGAGCGCATTCTCGAGCTCGTCCGAGCGGGCCTGTTCCTCCTCCAGCTGCTCGTGGAGGTCGCTGTTGTCGCTGGCCAGGAGGCAGTGGCTGACTTGGAGCTTCCTGATTTCTTCGTCCTTGACAACGACGTCGATGGAATGCTTGCTGCGTGCGAGGCTCAGCTCCAGGCTTGTGCTGCGCAGCGAGTGTTGGAGCTGGCAGAGGTTGGTGTCAGTGTTCGTGTACAGAGCAGAGTACAGAGGCGCAACAAGACGCCGACAAGAGTGCCGCTAGGCTCCACCGGACGTGCGCTCACTCACATCTTTGATTTCGTAGCTATGGTCTATGTCTGAGTCCACGGCGATGGCCATGGCGTTATTACTGCTGAAGGATGTGCTGAACTTATAGGGAGGTGCGATTGGAGTGGAGAGTCGGTGACGCGACTCGAGATGGTAAACAAAACACCAGAGGATACCTAGGGTGTGCGGCGAGTGGAGTGGAGCAGAGGCAAAGGAACACCAACACAACAAATATAGACTGTTGTTTCTCCAAAAACCAACCTTGAAATACCTAATACAATAGCTAATCTCAAGAGATTGTTCTATCCCAATTAACATCCAAGACTAGCATATCTTGCAGTTCTGTGTTGCGCCTACACGTCCAGTCCACTGCGTCTCGAGATCCCTGTAGGGCTTGGCGCATTACGCACGCCCGGAGGCCACGTTAAGCATCGAAGCTCACCACCAGCAGCTCTCCCCAGCTTCGCCCCGCCACGACCACATTCCCTACCGACACAATGCGGTGGTTCCAGGTCCTCACAGCCTCGCTGCTGCCCTTCACAGCTCTTGCGGCCAAGAAGACGGGCGACAAGTTCACCGATGCCCGCGCCAAATCGCTCGAGATCGCACGGCCGTTGAAGCTCGACGATGGTGGTTACAACTCCTTGACCAAGGGCCAGAGGGACTTCTCGGTCGCCGTGCTACTCACTGCGCTGGAGACGAGATTTGGATGCGTGCTTTGCCGCGAGTTCCAGCCTGAGTGGGATCTGCTGGGCAAGAGCTGGCTCAAGGGCGACAAGGATGGAAAGACGAAGACGCTTTTTGGCACATTGGACTTTGTCGATGGCAAGAACACCTTCCAATCGGTATGGCAGTCATGAAGGATCACTGTGTCCCAAAGGCTAACAGCG
This sequence comes from Epicoccum nigrum, assembly GCA_002116315.1. Lineage (NCBI taxonomy): Eukaryota > Fungi > Ascomycota > Dothideomycetes > Pleosporales > Didymellaceae > Epicoccum > Epicoccum nigrum. The sequence continues at coordinate 211,331 of KZ107844.1, read as the reverse complement.
TGCAGCTTCAACTCCAAACAGCTCCAGTGCTCTTGTTCTTCCCTCCCACCATCGGCCCCAACGCAAAGATTGACGCTCAGCCCGTCCGCTACGACTTCACTTCTGGGTATGTCGAATAGGCGACCTTCCACTGACCACCAACTGACGCTTCATAGCCCTCAATCCGCCGAACAGATCCACTCCTGGATCGCCCGCCAGCTCCCCGCCGACGTCCCCAAGCCCAAGGTCTCGCGCCCCATCAACTGGCTGAAGATCATCTCCGTCACCACCGCCGTCCTCGGCGGCGTCAGCGTCATCGCCATCGCATCGCCCTACGTGCTGCCCCTCCTGCAGAACCGCAACCTCTGGGCCGCCTTCTCGCTGATCGCTGTGCTCCTCTTCACCTCGGGCCACATGTTCAACCACATCCGCAAGACGCCCTATGTGCAGGGCGACGGCAAGGGCGGCATCGCCTACTTCGCCAACGGCTTCAGCAACCAGTTCGGCCTCGAGTCGCAGATCGTCGCCGCCATCTACGGCGTCCTGGCTTTCGCCACCATCTCGCTCGCGCTCAAGGTGCCGCGCATCGCCGACGCTAAGGCGCAGCAGTTTGCCGTCATTCTGTGGAGTGCCGTCTTGCTCTGCATGTACAGCTACTTGCTCAGCGTTTTCAGGCAGAAGAACGGCGGGTACCAGTTCTGGCTGCCTCCGTTTTAAGCAGTAGGCGTAGCCTGTAGGAGAAGAAGGTTGGGAGTCGAAGAGCGAAGAGCTGCGTGCGCATTACACAGCAGTTGCTTGGGGGCATAAGATACCATTTAGGTAGTAGACTTGCACCGAAAGGCGTTTTGGGAACCATCTGGAAATTCAAGATGGAAGCGTCGTGCGACACAAGATCAATTTATACTTTTCACATCCCTTCATCCAAGCCCCATATCGATCGATCGAGACCAAATCACTGCTTCCCCTCATAGTCCCTAGCCCACACGCTCTTGAACTTCTCCTTATCCACCGCAAACTCTAGCAGATAATCCCTCTCCAGGTCGTGCGTCCGCCTCCCAAGTAGGACCAAGCTGTGCAGCGGCTTGCCCAGGTCGGCCTCGCACAGCTCCTCCAGCGTACCCGCGACGATCTTCTCATCCTCGGCACCGACGCGCGCCACACCCACCGCCAGACTCTCTCGTCCATAAACCCCTTCCTGCTTGACCTCCTCCTCAATCTCCAGCATCTGCTGCGCGCACTGCGCAACCGTCATGTAGCGCGGGGGCTCGTAGATCTTGCGTCCCCTGGCCATATTCTCGATGCTCTGCTCCTTGACCTTGATGTCGAGCAGGACGAGGGTGTGCAGGCCGATGCGGGCGTTCTCGGCGATGCGGTCGTAGAAGGAGGCGGGCTTCCAGTTGTCGAGGAAGAAGACCATGGACACGGTCTGCCCGAAGTTGTACAGCTGCAGGCCCGTGGTGCCGATGGAGGTGAGGATCGAGGCGTTGGGGATGGAGCGCGTGGGGATGGAGAGTTCGCGCGCGCGCAGGACGAGGTCGGTGTGCGTCGTTGCGCTGGATCAAGTCAGTATCGATGGCTTGGGGGGCTTTTGCGTGAGGAGGCGTGACGTACCCGAACGGATCTCCCACCACCAGAAAGGCTACGTCCACCTTATCCGCGTCTGCGAGTATGTCGTCCGAAGACGATTCGACCATCTCGCGGTCGGCAATGACTACTGACCGCCCATAGAACGACTCCTACTGCGGCTCGATCAGCGCTGTCCCCCCTCGCACTCTTTGCGCGTGCGTGTGCAACTCACAAGCGCCTCCTTGTCCACCAGCAGCACCGCCGTGTACGCCTCGAGGTACACGCGCTCCGCCTTCTTCACAATCTCCAGCCCGCGGACGGTGATGTCCTTTTCGTCTGCGAGACCGAGGCCGACGAGGTACAACATGCTTGCGGGGTGTTGCGGGGTGCAATTGCGTGTTTTGCGTGGTGGTTATGAAATGTTCAGATAGTGGGGGTGAGTCGTGCCCGGCGACGATTTTCAGAGCAACCTTTGCGGGGCTGGCGCTTCGCAGGGCTGAGCCTGAACCCACGACGACGAAGCGGGCAGGGGTCTGTGTCGCGCTAGTGGGTGCCTCAGACCGCGTCCCTGCGTGCGGCAACGTTCCCTCCATGCGCCGGGCCTGCGCATCGAAACCATCACATCTGTGGGAGGGAAGCTTGGTTCGGTTGTGGTGGACCCTTTCTCGCGCTCTGCCGTTGTTGCGCTTTGCGACTGTGAGCGGCCGCTGTCTTCATCCTCCACCCCGACCTACATCCATCTTCGACGCGGACTGGACTCCGCGTGAACGCCCATCATGGCGGATAAGGATAAGATGGCGAAGTACCGGACGGAGATCCAGCAGGTTAGTTGCTTTTACTTTAGTTCTGCTATGTTGCTGTTATTCTCACGCCATTTCTTTTTTGGATTTGCAACATCTGCCTGGTGTCTCTACATCCGCTTCTTCAAGTCGTCCTTGAACTATGATGGCTTCATACAAAGCACGTTGTTTTTTTGCTAGCAACTTTTCAGATACAGTCTTCTTTCCTGGGAAATTCCTTCTCATTATAATGCTCCTACTCGTACCCATCTCTACAATCCAACATATTGACCACATACGCGCCCCCTCCTCCCTCCCTTCTACCCACCCTCCGCAAAGATGCCCACCACTAACCCTCTCAGATGATGTTCGTCTCTGGCGAAACAGGCGAGCCGTCCCCCGAAACCACCACGCTGATCGAGTCCATCGTCCAAGACCAAGTCCAACACATGCTGCGCGAATGCACCTCGCTCGCGACGCGGCGCGGCAGCAAATCCATCTCCACCGACGACCTGTTCATGCTGATCCGCCACGACCGCGCCAAGATCTCGCGCCTGCGCCACTTCCTGCAGTGGAAAGACGTGCGCCGCTCCGTCAAGGACAGCGACGACAAGGGCGGCGACGCAGGCGCAGACGTCGGCACGGGCGACGCTGACCTCGCCGTGGGCGTCATGGGCAGCGGGCCCTCTGGCCCCGGCCCGGAGGCCGGCAAGAAGGCGAAGCGCGCAAAAGTCGATTTGGTCTGGGATGTGCACAGTTACTTCAGCGAGTTCCCGCCGCAAAAGGACGACGTGGAGGACGAGGAGGAGGAGGAGATGAATTTCGCCACGCTGCAGCGACTGAAGAACGCCGACGAGCGCACCAAGAACATGACGCGCGAGGAGTACGTGCATTGGTCGGACTGTCGGCAGGCCTCGTTCACCTACCGCAAGGGCAAGCGATTCAAGGAATGGGCGGGGTTCGGGCTCATCACCGACTCGAAACCCAGCGACGACATCATCGACATCCTCGGCTTCCTGACCTTTGAGATTGTCCAGACGTTGACGGAAGAAGCGCTGAAGGTCAAGGATGCCGAGGATGCGTACAAGAAGAGCACCGGCGGGGAGCAGAACCGCCTCAAGCGCAAGAGAGAGAGGGGTCTCTTTGACCCCCCCGAGGAGGCGCGCGAGCCGGTCCAGCCGGGCCATGTGCAGGAGGGGTATCGAAGGCTGCAGAGGGGGAATAATAAGAGTCGCGCCATGTTGAACTTCACGCGGAGTATGCATCGCGCGGCGCTGAGATTGGTAGGTGGTGGCAGGTGTATACTATCGAGGGCATTGCTGACAGAGTTTAGATTTGAAAAAGCGATGGGATCTTAGTCATGGGACGGCGTTGGGTGTTGTTTTGGGATATCCAAGAACTGGCGACAGGGTGTCTGGCGTTGTTTGTCAACCTCATCCACAACTGGTCTGAAGCAAAGCTTTGGTTGACTGTAAGGGTTGTCGGTCCTCTCGCACATGGCAAGCATGTCGTCCCAATGTGCGGTTGTAGCTAAGCTGAAGTGCAACAAGACTGCAGTCATGTCAGGTATCTTGTCAAGTTGGAGTCGTGATGACGTTCAGTCTACTGTGATCAGGTTCAGTCAAGACTGAAGACATGTCAAACTAGCGACGAAGGTAGCAATACAAGACATCAATTCATCAAGACCTGGGACGATAAGAAAGAAGATTAACTCCAAGATTGACCACTCGTTTCTAATGTGCCGATGCATCCTATCCCTTTTTCATGGACATTCATAAGCATCGGGAGTTCAGAAGAGGCAGCCTTGTCAGTCGGGTACGCAAGCATTGGAGAAAAGTGCTCGTTTTGCAACCCAGACGTACATGAAACATGACCGCATATGCCGAGATAGAAAGGAGATTTACGCCCTCCTTTAACCCTGAAAAGACCCACGCCGGTTGTTTGTCATGTCGTCCGTCTACTGCTCCTCCTCGCCCAGCTGAGCAACGCGCTTCTGCTGCACACGCTCCTGCCTCCTCTCCCTCGCGGCCTTGGTCTTCGCACGCTTGGCGTCCATCTCCTCCTTGATGGCCCTGTCGCGAGCCTTCTCGGCCTTGGCCTTGTGGATCTGCGCTGCGTGTCAGTATAGCCGTACGCTGAGCGGGGGTGACAAAGTCATGATGTCATGTCAGGGAGGACGTACGTGCTCAACGAGGGCACGCTTGTGCTTGAAGGTGTTACCCTTGCTGAGGAGGTACAGCTCGTGGTAGAGGTGCTTGTCGATCTTTCCGGCGGCGCGGTACTTGACCAAAAGGCGGCGGAGGACACGGAGACGGCGCATCCAGAGGATTTGGCTGTGTTCCGTGTCAGCAACTACTCCATGTGCGTCTGCTCACCGCACGGGGGCCGAATCGAGTCCCTCAAGTCGCGTGCGGTGGCCGGGCCGGTGGTGCATACCTGGGCATACGGGCGTCCTTGGTACCCTTCCTCTTACCGAAACCACGGTGACGACCAAGGCGACGGGCGGCGTTCAGCTCACGGGCACGGGTGCGCGAGTGCATGGTGACGGGCTTGCGGATGATGAGGCCATCCTGGACGAGCTTGCGGATGGTCTGGCGAGAGTTGGCGTTGGCAATCTCGCTGGTCTCGTTGGGGTCGAGCCAGATCTTGCGCTTGCCGCAGCCGACAACGGAGGCCGCAAGGCGCTTCTGCGTGCGGAGGTTGACCCTGTTGGAGATTTCCGTCAGTACTCAGCTCGCGAGGTGGTGTGTAGACGGCGTTCAGAGAAATTGTGAAAGAGGGGTTCGCCACTCCACGAGACGCTCTGGAAGCAGCACCGCGAGGCGGGGAGGGCGTGGTGCAATCGTAATTGCTGCTCGATCGAAGGGCACTGTGTTTGCGGTCGGATTCCTTACATTTTCGATGATGTTGTCGACGGTGGTCGTGGGTGAGCTGCGGGTTAGTACAGTAGACGACTGAAGGAAGTCACGACTGGAATTGCTGTGGGCATAAGCGAGCCCACAAAGGACGTGCTTGGCTCGGCGCATGGGCCACCACCTCCTCTCACGTGCAGCGATCTATTACGCACCGAAACACCATGGCTGCGCGGAGTCCTGCGCTTGCTGAGTGCTGATCGTCTTCTGCGAGTCGCCTGCAATTGCTCGTGTGGCCTGCATGGTGTGGTGTTGTTCGCGGTTGCCTGCACAAGACCAATTGCTTTGCGCCAACAATTGACGCAACCACAATGCAATTGGCCTTCGACATCACCACTGGCAAGCCTGTTCCTATCTGACGCATTCAGCTCGCTCACTGCAACACTTTTGCTGCGATGATGGTTCCTGAGTACCTCGCACGTCAGCCGGCATGTAACCGGAGTGACTCATTCGCCATCATCGCAGACTACGGTAGGCTAGGCTAGTGACAAGACTCGAGACGAAAGACGCCGCGGTAGCTGGGGTGTTCGCAGTAGTGGCAAGGCAGGCGCCAGCGTATCGCACCACAGATGGTCATATCGTAAGTCGATAGGCTATGCTGCACGCGGCTTCATATAGTAATATCTGCCTCTACTTAATCATCTTGTCTATTGCAACTTGAGATCTTCTTCGCTCAGCACACCATACAGCTTCTCGATCTCCTGTCCGATGATACCCAGATCATGCGCCAGCTGCGCAGTCACCAAAGCTGTGTAGGTGTCAGTACAGTGATTCATATGCATGTGTGACAGCCATCTGACTCACCATATGCATACAGCAATTCATAGTCCTCGTCTTTGGCTATGACCTTGCCGAGTCCGGTCTGCCTGAACTCGAACACTTTTGCGAGCAGCCGGTCTCTGGTGTGTTCTACGTTGGGCAGAACATCATTCAACGGGTATGCCAACTTCATCGAGGATGCCATGACTACGTTGCATTAGCGCCACAAACCGATACTTGTGACATAATTGAGCTTACCAGAAAACAAATGGCTGATTCGCCAGCTGAGTTCGGTCCATTCCTTCCTCGTGTACTTCAGTACCTCCTTCTCTCCCTCAGAAGCTTTTAGATCTTTTAGAATGATGACATTCATGGCGTGCATGCTGTCCAGTATGCGGCTTGTCGCGCCCATGATAACTTTGAAGCTTTGCGCAGGGAACGGGCCTCTAAGCTCGAACTCGAACGTGGCGGCAGTACAAAGTGATTGCAGGTGATCCAGGAAGCGACGCAACTCGAACTCTTCGCGCTCACTCATGTAAGAATATGGCTTATGAGTGTCGCCCAGATTGGCTTCGAGCAGCGTCTTGAGCGGGCCACGCTTCCAGATCAATCCCATCTTCAGCCATAACAGGGACGTACCCTTCTTCAGCTTTCGTCGTGCCGAGATAGGCCAGATCAATCTTGTGACCACGATACCCCATATGCATCCAGCCATGACGGCCACGACACGGTGCAGTACGATTTCCCAAATCTCAGGTGAAATGCCACCCTCGTCGTTGTCGTCCTCGTCTTCATCTTTGACCGACAATGAGTACGCGTACAAGGCCGAGAGGTTGTAGGTAAGCAAAATAAATCGACCCATGGGACCTTTGCCTTTACCGACGATGATGTAGAAGCACATCAATGAGACCAGCCAGCCAAAGAAGCCGAGCACGAAGGGATTTTCATCAGCCGCTATCCAGGCGACGATAGCGGAGACGGCTCCTAGGCAAGTACCGAAGAATCTCTGGAATCCAGTAGTGTTGGATGCGCCAATAGTCATAGAGCATACCAACATGTACGACAAGAGACCCCACTCGCCTCGCCAATGACCGTACAGCTCACGAGTCGATGGAACGAATGCCCACATGGCATACAGAACCGCGCCGATACCGACCTTGACGGCGTACTTCAGATCATCTCTCCTGAAAACAGCCAGTGCGACCCACGTGCGGTATGACAACGGTTGTTCTTTCTCTGATTTGTATGGGTCGCCACGTGTAGATCTTCGATAGATAGGATTGTGAATCTCGTGGGAGCCACCTGGTGTTTGGTTCGCGTCATCTATCAGGCTCGAGTGTTCTATACTCGTCAGTCTTATCAACCATCGAGATGAAGCTGGGAACCCTTACCGGCCTCGTCACCATCTAGGCTTTTGTTCTTGGGTACTCTTCGCCAAAACTTCAGCCAGGTCCAGCTCCGTCGGCGAGGGTAGCGATTGACGTTATTCTTCAGCTCTTCAAGCACATCCAGAAAGGTGATCATGTCTTCAGCGAAGTCTTCCAGCGACGAACTGAAATAGCCGCAGCTAGCTGCTACTTCTTCGAAATCGGCATCGACAGTCACAGAACCAGTCTTCGTCGGCAACTTTGTCCTGTACACAACATCAAGAGCCTCGCGCTTGGCGCTCGAAAACAAAGCTTTTGCATCCACAAGACTGTGACGGAAGTGCTCATTGATGGTCATGTTGTACTCTGGACCTGGGCCGAAAGGAAGTTCTGAAAGCACTTCACCCAGGGTAAATGTCAGGGATTTCTGAGACGTTAGAAGCTGCCAGGTGCGCAAGAAAGGAGACTCACCATCGGGGGGCCCAAGTGTGCAATGAAGACAGAGAACATATCTGCCGGGGTGAGATTGGATTGCACAAAGGTTGGAAGCCTGGAAGAGTAGTCACGCGCACTCGACTCGTCGTCTGAAGCATCAGCTGAAGGCTGCACAGACGGCTCGCCGGTGGTGGGCTCAGGAAGTTCATCGATCGAAGCGAGAATGCTTGTGCGTCTCTCCATGTGACTGAAACTCGGCGAGTTCAGCTGAGGGGGACTCTGCATCATAGTGTTCTCGGAGAAAATAGACGAGGTGACCGTGCCGTTCGCGGGAAGATTATCAGACGGCGAGATACTTACATTGGACTGGGCAAGAAGTGTGAACTGGGTTTCTGCCGCACTCCGTAGCCCACCAATGCTCTGGATTAGCTTCTCTAGACATTTGACCAACCGTGCACTAATCTTGTATTCTTCTTCGGTACCCAGCACGTAATGTTCGAACTTGGCTTCTCCCAGATTCTTCACAAGTGTCTTGTATGTCGACTGGCTTTTGCTGGAAGCCTTTACGAAGTCTTCGTTCCTCAAATCTTGTTCGGCGCCTGAAAGAAAGCTTCTCGCGATGGCATTGAGATTCTCAGCCATTGCATCAGTCGACTGGATGAATGTGTCACGGTATTCGATCCGCGCCGATGTTGGTCGAATGAGGAGAGCCACCGCTGCCGAGGCCACACATCCCATGATGATCATCTTCAGTACTTGCCATATCTTGACGTACGAAAAGGTCGCAGCCTGTACAGCTCCTTCTTTGGTCAACACGGTGATCAAGGCAAGCGATGTCAAGGAGCACGCCACATTGACCAACGGATTGCCTAGCTTATGCTTGGTCCAGCCCACAAGACCCAGACCGCCGCCACAGAACACAACCAAAACGATAGCATGGCCGACAACTAGAAGGTGCTGCTGTCCAAACCAAGCAGATACGGCCATACTGGAGAAAGATACAAAGGCAGCGTACAGAAAGGCGGCGATAGCCAGCATGACAGCTTCGATCATGCTACCGGCTGAGCGCGCAGGGTGGAAGTAGACTGTAATAGTTGCTACCATGTGCTTTCCATCGTTCTTTCCAAGCAACCCAGCAATTTGGGGAACGAAAGTAGCCAAAGAACCTAGGATGTATGCCAACGAACACTTCAATATCCCAATGCCGATCGGAGAGGTCGCGTATGCGTACGCTTGTCGTGAGCGGAATTTGAGCCCTTCCCTAAGCCTCTCAAGTTTCCCTAATTCTTCGTACCGTGAGGCATCGCATTGGCCAGGCGCAAGAAGGAATTCGGACGATTCAGTGCTACGGTGGGCGGATCTTCGAAGGGTGAAGTGTCGTTTGATGCGTTCGCCAGTCTTCGGTTGTATCATCGTCACCGACCGCAGCTACGACCTCAGGTTAGCTGGCTGTCGACAGTGTGCATTCAAGCATGTGCAGCGCTTACGCTGGGCCGCATGTAGCGGCGCTCCGCTGGAGTCCGCAGAGACTCGGACATGATGCTGCCGCAAACGCACGAGATTCTAGGTCGTTGTTCTGGGCATTGTGGAAGGGTTGGAGAACAAAGTCCCACGCGGCGCTGCGGTGAAGCGACTGTGAACCCTGCATATCAAGCTTGCTGACGTCGATCGCGTCTTGCCTACCCTCAATTCAACTACCTTCGCCAGTGTCATCTTGGCTACTCTTCATCATAGGCTTGTTGGAACGTGATATATTCAGACATCTATTTTCCCTTGAGAGCTTTGCAAGTTTACACTTCGTACATACATGGAGCATGTCAAGCCTACGACCCTTGCTAGTGGGGCTGGATTGCCATTGGCTGACTAGCGCCAATTGTAGAACCTCTTCAGCCTTTGCCTTTCTTTGTCAATCGCACACCAATCTGTAAACCACAAGGTGGAACCAAGTATGGAAGACTTCGACGAGAATGACGAGATGGCGGCCATGATGGGTTTCTCATCGTTTGGTGGTACCAAGAAACGGAAGTTTGATCAAACCAAGTCACCAGTCCAGGATGATCACAGTGCCAGCGGCGCCAATTCGACCGAGCTGGGCGTACGAACAAAAACTCTGAATCTCGACCAACCAAGCAGCGGAGAAATTCCAAGCGCTTCTACTGCCATGAAGCCACCAGCTGGCGGGCTTGCTGCCTTCCTAGCTCGTGGACAGGCATTACCAGAGAAGCCGCCAAAAGCTACATTACCCCATCCAGAAGGCAAAAGTCAAGAAAAGGTTCCCGGACCCGAGTCGGTCTCGTACGGTGGACTTCCTGTCTCGCGATCCGAATTGAATGCTCTTCGGTTTGGTGTCAAGAACGCGAATGGCGATACTGCCTATTTCCTCCCCAGCTTCGTCGAAGATCCTTGGGAGAAACTGCTTACGGGTCGAACCTAAATGTAAGGCTCATGCTCGGTCAGTCTCATATATGCTGATGCCCACAAGATGAAATGAAGAAGGGAACCACAGGATATGTGACTACGTTTCATTCCCACAATATGCATACCAAGGGGACTGGCATTGTTAAGACTCGCAACGAGCCAGGCGTAGCGTCCTCATGCTACATCTCTGGACGCGGAGTGGTTTGTTTTCGAATGCGGACTCGATCAGAGGTCTTTGACCTACACATCGTTCAACTCTTATGTTCGAACATGGGCTTCACCAAACCAATCATCCAATCCATGGCGATGATCACACCAGCACCAGTGCTCTTCAGCGCAACCTGCTCACAAGAGTTGCGCGGATCGATCACACCTTTGTAACCATAGAGATGAACACAGGAATATCATTGTCCCGCCTTGGCGTTCATACACCCATCATTTTAACTGTCAACAAGCGGCCCTGTCCCTGTTCAGATCACACGTGTGCGCCTCAGCTCACTTGCACAAGCTTCGGTCGCCGAACTATCGGAATAATGTTTTACGGGCTGACAGCGTTTGTTGGGTTTGTGATCCCCTTTATTCCAGAAACACATCTGTAGCACAGCCTTGCGCAACTCGTTCAGCGCGTAGCTCCTGCGTGGCATCTGCTGGAATTACCGGCTTCAAATATCAATTGGCAAACACCAGTGGCCCCACTCGCAATTTTGGTACCACAATGGCTTAGGTGGCTTACCATGTGCTGCTCACATGGCTTTCGGTGACAGCCGTGACACCGGATCGGCTCGATACCACCCTTAATGATGCCAAAACTTTGAGTTATTTCCCTACTTGACACAATATGATTTCAGAATCACCCGGACCTTGCCAATTACAACAAAATACATGTATTGCACATCGCCGACCAACCACTGTCTTAATTGCCACCTCGACCAATGAGGTAAAGGCTATGCCAATCGGCCTGGGTAGAGAACCATTCGGTTTATGCCAGGGGACTGCATCGACTGACGGTCACATGAAGCTAAACAAGTACCGCTCACCGCCACTAACTTCGTTTTCGTAGATGCAATTGGAACGCGTGGGAAAGCCTAGTGGAGCGTCGTGCGATGGTAACGCAGGACAGGGATTAATATCGTTCAGCCATCGACGCGCCAAGTTCAACCTGCATCAAGGCGTTGTACTCGCCAGTGTAGCCAATAAATTATGACCTGCCCTGTCCAAAATGCTGCCCAGCCCATGACGCACCAAGCAAATGGAGGGGCAGAAGGCCAGCGGGGCTCTCACCGGACCGAGCGTTTGTTCCTCGACATCTTTCCATGACTACGACACCAGGCGCAAACATTGTCCGCTCTTCAGGTTGTACATCCAGCGCGTGCAATCCCTCCAATTTCCAGGCGAACTGGGCCCACTATCGGCGTCCTTGCCTAAGCCGGAAATATTGCTACTCCATATGCCTCTTCCAGATTGCATGCTCGAAGGCGTTGGCGTGCTGTCGAGCCAACGCATCAACATGACAACACTAGGCTTGCCTGCCAGGCAGATAATCCATGCACGTACTTACAGCATTCCGCAGCTGCAGCTTGTGCCGTGACATTGGCGTTCGCATCTGATGCGCTTACTCTACTTTGCTGCCCTTGCCGGCGGGCAGATGCCGGCCATCGAGCAATGGCTCCCTTTGCCATTACACGCCAATTCGCTCCGTCAAAGTTTCTCGTTGATACGAGCTGAGCAGCTTCTGCACTAGCCCTGCTTCTCTAGCCAATTGACTTCTTCTTGAGCTCAGCATCCCGTCGCTGCATCATGATCGGCTGTAGTCTGCGGCCTAACTGATCATTCCAGCCCAGTCCAATTGACGCTCCATCACCGGCCTCACCGGCAGGGAAGCTCAATGGACGTAAGAATATGCACCTTCATCACCACACGGGTGGGGTCACAAAGCATGAGCCGGCATGAAAGCTTTGAAGCCATACTCGATTGACCGACTAGGTCTGAAAAGCGTGTATATAAGGAGGTCGTTGTGCAAGACATCCAAGTTTCCTTCCTGATCCTCTTCCATTCACATCATCTCCAATCTATCTTTCACCTATCTCGCTTGACCCAAGTCTCTGGAGTCACCGGGATTGATATACTTCTGAATACACTTGACCACAAGGCCCAGCTATCATCTATACTATAACCATCCATACATATTTCCCCTCACTGTAGTACTATCACATCACACCGCCATCATGTCTACACGCGCTTATTACCCCACCTACCCTTCTACACCGATCAACATGCCACAGAAGCCCGGCCATTACTATCCACCTCCACAACATTATGGCCGCATCCCAGGATCCCCACCGGAAGCTTCAGACAGCAGTACAACAACTTCGGGCGTACCATCTTACGAAGTCTCTGCAAGTTCTAGCCATTATGCCGGCAGTCACAGTGATTACGATTCGAGCAGCGGTGCCGCCAGTGTGGATCTACTTGACTACATGGGCAACCGCCTGAATGGATCATTCAACCCACTCCCTCTGGATCGCAGTCTTGCGAAGCAGGCTCAGACGTGAGTTCTGGTGGTTCTCCCACATTTCGCCGAAGGTTCTAACAAAGAAACAGTTCCGGCGAATTGAACGCCAAACACCGCGAACTATTGGAACTGCAGGCGTTAGCTCAGCGAAGACTAGCTGGCGCGCAAGCAAGCTTTGCATCTGGAATGTTAGCGGCGAAGGAAGTCCAGAAAGATTTGCAGTGGACGCAGAAGCGCGTGGAGTGAGCATTTACCAAACTTTAAACTTCACGGATTCGCGACTAACAGGAAGGTAGTTCTCTCAACGACCGCGCAGCACGGAAATACCCCGAGCAATACAGAACTGCGCAGCGAAGATACCCAGCGCCCGTGGACTACTAATCTTTTCCCATGGAATCACCACTCCAGGCGGCACTGTTGATGCTTCTCGTATATATACTTTCTCATATTTTTCATAGAGCACAAAAGCTCTCGGCGGAATACTGTCACTTCAAGATTCCCGGGCAAACTATAGCCCTTGCAACATTCAAATCCTCCCTCTTTACCGGATTTTTTCCTTCGAACTCGCAGGAAGTCGCAAGACATGTCGTTCAACGGTCTCCACTCCACTCCGCACCCCTGGCTTAGCGCACACCACCACTTTGCTTTTTAAGCTCATACTATCTTTGTGATTCGGTGCGGGCCGCTGCAGCGTGATGAGCTGCTAGCGAACGAATGGCTATGTCGCCAGCTGCTCACGTACCTTGCTCCGTGTGCCTGGTCGAAGCAGGTACCGAAGGTAGCGAGCCCGTTTGGCGAGCTGTGATGGGAGGTGACTGATCTCTAGACGAGGAATAGGGGAGTAGCGTTCATGCGGCGTACATTGTGTTTTTTCTCTCGGCGTTTGAGATCCGTGCTGGCGTTTATGCTTACGGCCGGCTCTTCTAGTATCTTTCTGTTGATGTCATGGATGTAACAGTCTACATAGCCTACCTTTCGAACCACTATTTTTCTGAGACAAAGTGCCAGTCCCTGTTTTCCGGCAAGATATCCCAGATCCATATGCGTAATGTTGAACGTTCCCCGGTTAAGACCTGCAGGAGCTATCACGTACCTGCACATCAGCGTCTAACCGAGTTGCCAGTAGCTTCATGTAGTGTGACCGGATTGTTCGAGGCCGATCGGTCTCGGTCGATATGTGGGTCATGGCTTGTCATATGTCGCGTGTGAGAGGGTCAGGTGACTGGGGTCGTTTCTTGGGGTGATGTCGTGGGAGAAGGGCAGCCACAGGCAGAGCCCTGCATCGGAACAATATGGCGCCACAACAGATCATATCCCGCGATCTGATATTTCCTCTCAAGAAGCAGTGGAAGCTTCCACACGCCTCAACCCTCAGCCCATCTTCCCCAGTACCATCGCCGTGGCTCCAACTCAGGTCCAACATTGCTCGCCTCACGAAGTCGGAACCACCCCACGCAGAGATGAAACACCACCACCCCAGCCCGTGTAACGCTCATGCATCTCGCTTCCACAACAGCCTCACCTACTTTTCATAAGCCACCAAGGCTATCCCAGAGCCATCTACCTCGCACAGTTCACCGCCGCCAGCAACACCCCTAATCCTAGCCGGCCTCGCACGACATGTCCACCGTCGGCCGTCTGTCGCAACAGCGCCCCGCACGTCGGCCCAAGTACCACGCCACTACAATGTAGAAGGCCAGCCAGCTGAAAAACTGCCGTTACGCAGCCACCACCGATTCTCAAACCCACTTTCCGAGGTGGTATTGGGGCGACCGATGGGACGGTGTGGCCTCAAGGCGTGTGGACTCTAGGTGTGTGCTATGTACCACGGTGGCGCGGCGTGGTGGAGGTGTCAATGTGAGTTTATCAGAAAGGGCGTCTGACGTTGACAGGCCGGTGGTGGGAGCGTGCGAGCACGAGTGTGCGAGCACGAGGGTACGGATGTGGAGGGATGTGTTCAACGGTGGTCTGGAAGCATGCATCAAACTGAACGTTTGGGGTATTGATTTGTTGCTGTCTAAGTCTGCACTCTGCTCTGAATCTGACTCTACGTGCTCTACATCTACATGTTCGCAGCGATGGCACGCGAAATAACCCTTGCAAAGCGGCCAGGCACATCCTGATCCTGCTTGGCCGTCTCAATGCCCGTAAGGAGCTTCTTGATGCCCACACCGACTTCGGTGCTGCCGGTGATTTCCTGGATCTCGCTGATGGCGCGCTGCTGGTCGCGCTCGGAGAAGGCGCCAGACTCCTGTAGCACGTGGGCCAGCTCAGCCTGCGTGTTGACGTTCGGCACCGCGATTTCGGCATCGAAGCGACTGAAGAGATCGAGTTGGGTGAGCACCGAGCGCTCGGTCGTAGTTGCAAAAATAAGCAGGCGACGGTCCTAGAAATCCGGCTTAGCTGACGTTGGCCCCGCCGTATCGGGAGGGTGTGACTTACCTTGGGTGGCTGCTTTGCTAGCAGGACCTTCAGCGCGACCAGAACGGTGTTGCTGAAACGTGGTCCGATGGGCACCCAATCAACCAGCATCTCGATGTTGTCGATCACGATGACGCTGAGCGGGCTCTTGTACGCGTCTCGGAACGTCTTGTCGAGCTGCTGTACCTTCTGCATCTCGCTAAAGCCCACCATGTCCTCGGGTGATACAAGCTTGATAAACGGGAAACCCGAGTCGATGGCCATTCTCGCGGCCATGGCTGTCTTACCACTCCCGGGCGGACCGTGCAGCGCAACGGAGAGGATGGGTGTTGAGTCTGGTTTCCTGACCTGGTTGATGTAGAGGCGACCCTCATCCAAGATATCCTTGATGAATTGCGAGTAGTGGATGATACCACCTTGGAGGCGCTTGCCAAGTTCTTCTTCGGAAGCACCGAAGAGAGGCTTGACCTCATCTAGTGCTTGCAAGAAATCCTGTCTGTTGACTTTCATGTTCTCAAGACCCTTTTGGTCGATATTCGCCATTGTGCCAACCTTGATGTGGCGACTGAAAGCAAAGGAAGATGCGGCCTTTACCAGACCATTCAGTTCAGCACCAGAGAAGTTCTTGGTCAACTTGGCTAGTTCCTCCACATTGACGTCTGACTCCAGAACGTCGTTCTTGCGCATCTTCGTGGTGTGGATCTTGAGAATTTGCGCACGACCGGACTCGTCAGGCAATGAAATCTCCATGTGCACCTCCAGACGACCAGCTCGCAAGAGTGCTTCATCAATCATATCCATTCGGTTGGTCATACCGATGAGCAGGATATTGTTCAACTGATCTACACCGTCCAGTTTTGAGAGCAACTGGTTGACAACGCTGTCGCCCACGCCTGTACCGCCGCTGCCGGAACCTCTTTGCTTGCACACAGCATCAAGTTCATCGAAAATGATGATGTGAAGACCACTCTCATCTCCCTTCTCCTTGTACTCCTTTTCGGCATCGGCAAAGAGCTTACGGATGTTTTC
Organism: Epicoccum nigrum; assembly: GCA_002116315.1. Lineage (NCBI taxonomy): Eukaryota > Fungi > Ascomycota > Dothideomycetes > Pleosporales > Didymellaceae > Epicoccum > Epicoccum nigrum. The sequence continues at coordinate 195,154 of KZ107844.1, read as the reverse complement.
TTCGGACTGACCCACATACTTGTTGAGTACTTCAGGTCCATTGATAACCTTGGGCTCTCTAGCGTTCAGCATCTTTCCAATCTGACGCGCAATGAGAGTCTTTCCGGTACCTGGAGGCCCATAGAGAAGGATACCACGAACGTGCTGTATGCCTAGTTTGTCTACCAAACCAGGGGGAAAGATACGAGAAGCGAAAGCGCGACGGAAGATGGCACTAAACTCAGTATCCAAACCTCCGATGCCCATATCCTCGAACTTGAATCCTGGCTGGATGATGGCATTAGCGGCGGGGCGCTTGGTCGATGCTTTCAGTTTGATGTCTGTTCGAGCATCCTTGAAGAAGTCGACTTGGGTGTGTCGGGTGAGGATGCCGCGAGCTCTAGGATCCGTGGAAGGAGGGGCGTTTGCATCTTCTTTCTCCATGGAGAGATCTGCAAGCTGAACTGTCCTTATTGCCATGCGTAGGGGGATGTTCTTGACGTCTAATAGGAGCTGCTGTCCAGGAGCAAGAATCTGGTTTTCAAAGTTCTTCTTGAACTGCGTCGCAAGCTCGTCTTGGTCGTAGGGAACGTCTGTTGTCTTCCTAGCGGCAAAGCCGACCTCAACCTCAACACCGCCCAGGTATGACTGTCCACCTCCCTGGCTGAATACATCGTAGGGCTGCACCGTGACCATATCTTGAGGGCCCAGAGTGATACCAGCCCATGTTCTCTGCGCATCCGTGAGACCGATTTCGCCGGGTTCGCAGCCTTGCGTAGGCTTGGCAGACAGAACGTAATTGCCGTTTACGAGGATGTAGATGTCGCTGCCATCAGCTGTGGGCGGGAAGTCTTGGGGTGACACTGCGACCCTTCGTGTTATCAGTATCGATCGCATGGATATGAGAAACACACATACAAGTTGCCAAAGGCATATGCGTTGCCGCCGGGGCTTTTGATGGGGCGCAGTTGTCTGGCACCGCTTGGAGGACCGCGAGCCGGCATGCGCTGCTGGGGTGCGCCGTAGCCCTGCTGCGGAGCACCATAGCCCTGTTGCTGCCGATCATCATAACCTCCCATTCTGGAGTCGTAGCCTGGCTGTGGAGGTTGGCGCGGCTGTTGCGGTGGTGGTTGTCCGTAGCCGTCGTTGCGCGGTGCGGGTCGCGGAGAGCTTCCAGGAAGGCCTGGGAGTCTGTCGCGATTGAACATGTTGCCTGTTTCAGCGCCAAAAAAGACCCGCTCTGTTTATGTAACTCGAGGGTAAAGGAGTCGTGTACGTATGCGAGCGCGGAAGGCAACAGCAATAGCTATTCTGCCCCACTACTGCAATTGCTGTTCGTAAATGTAGAGGAAACGTTGAGGGTGCGTGTTTGGTCCGGGAGATGATGACTGGAGCCTGTGGGTATCTAAGATGCGCATATACGTGCAAGCTGGCTCTAAGGGGTGAGGGTGTTGTTGTGTCAGAGCTGTTCCATGCACAGGAGCTTCGGCGAGCCCAAGCGGATTGCCACGACACCTCCGTTCTCTCCGCAAATCGACTGCACGTCATTTTCGACATCTGTCTCAGCTGGTCTCTCAACAACAAATGCTCTGCAGTGGTATAGAAACGAAGCTCTCGCTGTTACTGTGTCAAACTCCCTTTCTAACGGTTCTCGGGACAAACGCATTAATGTTGCCTAGTAGCCCTTGCCACGATAGATAGACTCTCCTCCACCGTACCATAATGTTCCCATGCGAAAGTCCAATCCTGTTTCTTCTCCAAGATTGAACTCGCCCCCATCAGGAATTTTCCCATCGTTGTGCTCTGGCCAGAACTCCTTTTCTAGCCAGGCATTTATCTCTTCAATCTTTTTTATCAACCCTGCCATCTTTGCAGGATCAGATGCGCCCTGGTCGTCGGCGAGATCGTTCTGCGTGATGAAGCGGCCAATCGTCAGGTGACTCGAAGGCACAACGTATCTCGAGTCGACCGTGACGCCTGTTTCTTGGCAAAGATCGAAAAGGTCACGACGGAGGTGATGGTATGTATACTTATCCTCTGCTGAAATCCGCCCAGCTTGAAGCCCTTCACCAGCAGCAGGCACGAAACTCAGGGCGAGAGCTGATGCATCATAGCCGATTGTTGGTTTGATCAGTCTTACGCGATGCTTGACGGTGTAGTCGGTAATCGCGGGGGCTTTTTCGCGCATCTTCTCGACCAGATTCTGAATTTCTTCTGCCGTCTTAGAATGAGTGACTTCCAGAGCAGTAATATGCTGGCGATCCCGAGGCATAAGCCACAGATCTGCTCGGAGTTAGTCACTTGAAGCGGGGAAGTCGTTGATGGCATTACTCGGCGCAACAGTCAACAGTTCTTGCTGAACTCGGTGGATGAGATTCTTAATTTTGGTGGTAGGTCGACCCCAGAAGACTAGACAATGTCTTGGGTCCAGGTAGCCTGGCTCAATTGATGGATCGCTCAGTCTGAGTAGGATAGGGTCAATGTTGACGCCTGCAAAGTCCACGCCCAGCATCTTGGCCTTTTGTTGAGAGTTCCTTGTTGCTCGATGAAGAGCATACTTGGCCTGGATCTGTGACTATATCGATTGCCAATCAGTGTTTGCTCGGACAACAGCTGGTCTCGACATACTGGATCATCATCGCAAGCTGATATCAACGCCTGGTATGGGTTGCTGAAGGATGAGGTCGAGATCCCGCTGAGATCTTCGAAAATATTGGCAGTAGACATATTCTTTGGATGCTTCCTATCGATACAGCAGTCCGCCAGGTTTTTGTATACTGTACACGGCTAAATGAGTCAGGTAGAATGCCCAGCGTCTCTTGCTGTCGTACGTACGTGTACCCAGAGTAAGTTCGTATCAGTCGCTTGTAGGTTCCTTATTAGGTAGTAACCCCGGGTCCCTTGTAGGAGATAGTTGCCTAGAGCACACTATGCTTATGAATCGCAATAGTTGAAGCACTTCAGATTTATGCTCTGCCCTTGTACCTTCGCCGCTCGCCGAGGGGAATTACATGGCTGTGGTGGGGTTGCCATTTGATGAGGATGTGTTAGCGTGGCGCGTCGCGTCAAAAGTCAACAACATGGCTTGTCCCACAAACACTTCGTACAATGACAGGTTAGCTTATTGAATAGCTTAACCTGAGTGCTTCCTAGCGGTCAGTTTAGACACTTGCCGCTAAGGGTATGCTTCCTGCCACGATTTTTAATCGTCACTTTTACCACAATGGCTTCTGGAGCACCATTACGTCGCTCGTCTCGCAAACGAGTATACGTCGTTGGAGCATCAGATATCGATGCAACTGAGGTTGAAACAGAAGATGAGCCACGCCCAATCGTCGCAGGAAAGCGCCGAGCTGTCGCAAATCCGAAGACAGGTGCACCCATGCAAAAACCCAGCGACAGGAGAAGCGCAGCTAGGGTGAGAGACCATTCAGCAAGTGTTGAAAGTCAGTGCACATACTCATACTCACTCACTTTGACAACTGACATTCTACATTCAGGAAGTTTCATACCTACACCGACCATCCCAAAATCGAATTCAACCCCCACTTACGAGGATCTTGTACCCGCAGATTGTTGCTATCGGTGCCGCAATCGTGGAGGTAACGCTGCGTATCACTGTGTATACGAAAGCGATTCTGATGCCTGTAATCTATGCATCAAAGAGAGAGCGAAATGTAGGCCTGCGACTGCAGAGGAGCTTGCCAAGAGCGAGGCGCGTTGTCCTCAGTGCAAGCAGCGGGGCTACACCCATTGCTCCGGAACCCCCAACTGCGACACATGTGCCAGAAGGGGGATACAATGCAATGCACCAACTAAACGAAAGATCAATACCCGTACACATTCCTCATTAGGTCCCGCTACGCCAGAGTCCGAACGACTCGCTAAGGCTACGGCCTCGCCGTCTACGACGGCCCACGTCGACATACCAGATGCGCATCCGCGTACTAATCTACCTTTACAAACACGCAGAAGCACTAGGCGAAGCGCCGCTATCTCTTCCAGTGATGTTATGAGCGATTTTGATTCCGCTAAGACTATTTTCGATCTTACGACAGTGTCAGCTGCGAGCCAGCAGCCTAAACGACACGTCTCAGCTGTGACGAGAAGTCGAATCTCCCACGTTCCATCGATCGCTGACAATTGCGAAATGTTGGCGATTCACGATACAGCATCGCTCAAGCCGCAAAGTTCCAGAGTATCATCAAAGTGGAGCAAAGAGTCGACCTCGCTGGAAACGATGCAGCAAGCTACACCCGAAGATTCTGCTGACGATGGGTCCATGTTATTCTCTACAGATATTGACATGGACCACGAAGAATCTGCTAGCTTTCAATTGATGACTGAGAACCACCAGGCTAGATCTCTGTCATCCATGAAGACTGAAGCCGGAGCACAAAACAGCAAAGAACTGCCTACTTATGTTGACTCCTATGGAGAAAGATTGATTTCAGACCGAAATCGCGTCGCAGTGCTGATCCCACCATTATCGCGTCCACGCCGTAGCCAGGGTCGACCCTCCTATATTGAAAAAGCCATGAGCGACACCTCGGCCGAGGGATCAAGGCATGGCAGTAGCGAAACTGACGACGATGTCTGCGATCCTTCCGCTACCGAAATTGAGACGGACAAAGACGAAGAGTCTGGTTTGCTCTTTAGTGGCTCATCAGACAATGAGAACAGCGAAGATAGTGGGCCTAATGATCTGGAACAAGAGCCTCTACTCGCGTCTCGACAAAGGTCTAGGTCTCACAAACACGCAAACACACACAAACATGTAAACACGCAAAGACCAACGCAACACACCTCTAAGCGACAAATAACAACCACTATGTCTGACGACAATCCAACCGCCTATAAAGGCGATGTCTTGCCCGGACAACCCAACTACATACGCTGGAAGCGCGAACTTATCGTGCAAGCAGATACTGAGGGCGCCACAGCACTTTTTCACAAACCGAACAGCGACGAGACTGAATATATCCTCAACGAACCTTTCATGCCACCCCGCAAAGAGAAGGATACAAATAGTGCTCAGTCGGAAGCGACTCCGAAGCAGGGCAAAGGGATCAATTCAGACCTTCCCCCTTTGGACGATATACGCGAAATTGTCGCTGATATGGCCACTAGAGCCGTTGAAATTGGTCTGGGTGATGTGCTGCGAAAGCTGGATGGACAACCTATCAACGTTGCAACGATGTGCTCTGGCACCGAATCTCCGCTCCTCTTCCTGCAGATGTTAGATGAAGCTCTGCAGTCTGAGGGCAAAGGATCTTTGCCTGTCAAGCATCACTTCAGCGCTGAGATTGATGCAACCAAACAAGCTTACATCGAGCGCAACTTCCAGCCCCGTATTCTCTTTAGAGATGTTCGAGAATTAGGGGTAGAAAATGCTACCACAGCGACTACAGCTTATGGCGCGGAAGAACCCATTCCAGGGAATCTGGACATCCTTGTCGCTGGGTTTGTGTGCAAAGATCTATCGTCACTTAACAGTAACAAAAAGACGGTGGACGACCAGGGAGAGACTGGTGACACCTGGAGAGCCATCTACTACTACGCTAAGCACTTTCAGCCTGGCATCGTCCTGTTGGAGAACGTGAAGAGCAGAGACGCTACCTGGAAAGACGTTGTCTCTAAGTGGTCTGAAATCGGCTATAAAGCTGACTATATGTACTGCGATTCAAAAGCGTATTACATTCCGCAGACCCGTGAGCGGATGTATATGATTGCGATCAATCACAATAAGTACGGTGGAAACGCTAGCACAGTGGTCGCGGCGTGGAAGTCAACAATGAACAAGCTCAAGAGGCAATGCAGCAGCCACTACGAATCCTTCCTCGCCAAAGTACCAGCCGCTATAGCTTCTCATTCGGCATTGTCCTCTGAATCGAACTGGGCGCTCTGTAAACTGCGTTTTGATCAGATTCGTTCGGAAGAGAGTCTAGGTACACGACGTCCGATTACTCAATGGGACGAGAGTGGAACATTGAAGTAAGTACCCAGCGTTAAGCCTGCTTTACTCATAGTCTAACATGCTTCAGTCCGCCTGATTATGCAAATCGCAAGTGGTACAACTCGCAGTCGTCAAGAGTCTACGATGCTATAGATGTTGCACATCTGCAGGCTGCAAAGGAGGGGCACGACTCCATGTACAAGATGAAGATCTGGGATGTCAGTCAGAATGTGGATCGCTTCAAGACAGGGCTAGGCATAGTGCCTTGCATAACACCAGGCGGCTGCCATTTCGCTAGTAATCGTCAAGATGCACTGAACGGCAGTCAGACTTTGGTCCTGCAAGGAATGCCTCTTGATAAGCTTCACTTCGCTGGTGAGACTCAACGAGAATGTCAAGACCTCGCTGGTAATGCGATGACAACTACAGTCATTGGAGCGTCTCTGATCTCAGCTATTATGCACGGCTACAAGGTGTTCCGAAAAGATCCGCTCGCAGGCAATCAGGATGCGAGTTCATGGATGTCATCTACAACTAAAGACCGCCTTGTTCAAGTCAGTACTATGGAGAAGTATGAACATCGTCAGCCAGCTCCTAATAGCCTCAACGTCGCACAACTCCTCGCAGAAGCAAATCTCACCTCCCGGAAGTGTGCTTGCGAAGGTGATCAACACATCTCCGAGGCGTATATCAAAACTTGCTCAGGCTGTGGACATACCGCATGCGCTACATGTGCATCAAATCCCAGACACCAGTATACTGAAGGCGCAAAACACAGCAGTCGAGGCCAATCTCCAGGGGAATTCATCAAGGCGTGGAGACCTCAAGTGCCATCACGCTTGAGTCTGGCGAATATCTCTGGGTTGGATGAGGTTCTAAAGAGTGATGAACCCTACGCTCAGAGGATACTTAAAGTAGGCATCGGCTCACAGCATTTCTGTCTGAGCGAATTTGTGCGATGCGATAACGAGTGGAGGATTGTATATGTCGGCAACGATGCGAGACTAGTGCTTTCAGTGGGGGGTAAGGCGCAATGGCTGCTCTACGTAGACTGCCTGCGCGAGTCACCCGGCAACTCTGAGTTACGCAAAGTACTTGAGACACCTATTGCTCATGCTAATATCAATGACTCGCTATTAGGTGCTACTTGGGAGATATTCAGCCCGTCTATGGAGAAATATCTCTTGCAGTTCCGTGAATCTACTGGGAGATACAAGTCCTGGAGAAACTCACTTGGCCTTCTAGATTACCAGGACCAGACCGTGCCTACAAATATCCATGTACAAGGTCCAAGCGAAGACATTGATGTTCAGGGCGATTACACATACTTGCCTCAATGCGGAACTGCCGAAGCCAGCCTCTACAAGAGATCGACTAAGCCAGCATTATACCTCTTCCTTGATCCAAATCTTATTGGCGATTCAAGGGATGACGGCTTCGTTTTCAGCCGCGATTGCCGCAAGAAGCAGCTGGGTGAGTCGCGCACCATTGTTGCGCGATTAGATTCAACCTGGCGACCATGGCAAAAGAAATCGAATGAACAGTACACTACCACTGCAGTACGCACCGGTTACTGGAAAATGATTGAGATGGAACTAGCAGATTCGTCACTTTCTCCTGTCGCGAGAATCTTGGAACCAAGAACTAAGCTCACTAGCTCAGAAGTCCAATGCACAACTGCATTGACAATACTGGATGCGCAGATTTCAGAAAAGCTACCCGTCGGTCAATTTTCCGACTATTCTTGGGCACTTGAGAAAGTTAGAACGGCTCCTCAGCTGGAGCAGTGGCAACAGCTTGACATCCAAAGTCAAGATGATTGCAGCTGCTCACCAGCTTACCCCAAACTCCAGTGGAGTGTAGACAACCGTGGGAAAGCCATACCACTCGAAGATCGTAAGTCTGCAGCAACCTTTGAACGCGGCATTAAATCCAGGCGCCCGATCTTCGATGTGCAGACCGAAGATGATAAAGACATGACACGTATCAAGGTGGGTATTAGCTTGGCTTCTCTGGCGCATCGTGCGAAGGGGCGGCTTAGGCGGTTTATGAACAGCAACGGGTCGATCAACTCCTCCTGGAGACTTTTGACAGATCATGTAGACACAAGCTCTGCACGATTCCCTACGTTCCACCTAAGTAGCAACGCAACCAATGCTCTGTATGCAGGGCCACTAACCCTGGAAGAACCGCTGGTCGGGTTGCAACCGCGAGCTGTAACCTGGATGCGCGCCCAAGAAAGTGGTGTCCAGCTGGAGGTTACTGAGATTGAGGAAGCTATACATCCCGGCCTTGGCTGGAGAGCCGAAGCTTCTGCTCAGACGGTTACTGAGATCCAGGGTGGTGTTCTTGCAGATCAGCCTTCGTTTGGAAAGACAGTGACAACTATCGCTTTGATACAAAGTGAATTTGAGGAACATTCACCCGAGGACATACTTTGCCAGAACCAGTCAGCAGCGAAGAAACTACCGCAGCTCTTCGATACCGCGGCGACACTGATAGTCTGTCCACCGATAATTGCTAAACAATGGCAGACTGAGCTAAAGAAGTTCCTAAGCAGACAACAGTATGATGCTTACAAAGTGTGCATTGTTACAGATCTCGCAGGGCTCAAGAAGCTCACAATTCTCGACATTCAACAAAGCCGAGTAGTTATTGTGTCCTGGAGCGTCCTGTCTGCGAACGACTATATCTCCGAGTTGGCTTATACAACAGCTATGCCTGAGCCAGCGGACTCAAATGGTCGAGCTTTCAGTGCCTGGTTAGAAGCCGTTGGTGAACATCTGCCCGCTCAAATCTCAAAACTCCAGACTGGGGATATACCGCATTTTTGGCAGACAACACAAGATCTACTTGAGCAACGCTTACAGCAACCAGAATTCGGGGCAATCTTGCCCCTAAAGTTACAACATGGCAGTAACTATCAGCCTTACAAATCGACACGAGGTGCCGGACAGAAAAAGAGTAGGAACTCCCAACCCACCCCAAAGCGGAACATATCAGAATCCCGCACAAGCATCATACCCCTCATCCATCTATTCCGGTTCAACCGTGTTGTAGTGGATGAATACCACTACCTAAACGAACACAGGAACAAGAATGCTGCGATCAGTGTAAAGAAAATCAGTGCACACAAACGCTGGATTCTTTCGGGAACTCCAGCCCTGGCCAACTTTACAGACATCGACAACATCGCCTCTTTTCTTGGCGTTCGATTGGGGAGGTTTGCTGTTGGAGCTGGCAAACGTACTGCCTTGGACGAATCTATTCTCAACGATCAGACTGCCGTCGAGCGATTCCTATCTAAGACAGAAGTGATGTCCCATCAATGGCACCAAGCTCGACACCAGCGAGCGCAGAAGTTTTTGAACCTGTTCGTTCGACAAAACGAAGCCTCTCTTGAGCACATCCCATGTCAACAGGAGGTTCGCGCAGTTGACCTAGATATTGCCCATCATGCAGTATACTTGGAGTTGTCACAGCATTTGATTTCTCAACGGATGCAAGTGAAGAGGCTGCGCAACAAAGCAGATTCGGACAGGACTAGCAGGCTTAATACCAGCCTTAATAACTCAAAGACTGCAGAAGACGCGCTGTTGAAGGCCGCCCTAGATTACAAGACCAGTACGGAAGAGTCAGGCTTAGAGGCACTAGTCCAGAAGCGGTCTCGTCAGTGTCATGAGACTGAGGCAGAGATCGAACGACTGATGCGAGCTTTCGAGTGGCACAAGGCTACAGGCTTTAAGGATCTCAAACCTACTGACCCCAGCAAGGCGGAAGCGGAGGACAACACGGTCCCCAAGCTGTACACCAGCTTCGCGAAAGATGTCCTCGAAAACGCCTGGCTAGGCGATGCTGAGGCAGCAACAAAAGTGGGACAGCTGCTCAAGGCCGCTCGCAAACATCCTAGCAAGAAAGGCTTAGAAGAGTTGAGAGGAGTTTCTAAGGATAGGATGGTCAAAGAGTCTAAGACAGCCCTTTCACACCTTCGGCAGTCATGCGTCGAGCTAGCCTTGCGATTCAGGTCGCAACGCTTTGTACGCAAAGTTAAGGAGCTCCTAGTACCTTTGTGCAACGAATCGCATGGTCCTATCCAATGTGATGCGCAGAACTGCCCTAGAGCTGACGTGAAGGAAATGTACTTGGTCTCACAATGCGGACACCTCACCTGTGGGCGTTGCATGCTGGCCCGCGGTGGCGATGAGAATTGCGTCGCGGAGGGGTGCGGCTGTACGGTGCAGATTATCGACTTCATCAAAGCCACCGATCTTGGCTCCAAAAGAGAGGACGAGGCTACGCAACGCTTTGGCCAGAAGACCACCAGCATTATCAGGCTGATCATGGGATTCGAAGACGAGCAAGGGCTTGTCTTCGCGCCGAATGACGAAACGATAGCAGTGCTGTGTGCTGTTTTTGACCATTACGACGTTTCGTATTGTACGCCTAGTGGAAGAAATGCAGCTGATGTCGTTGAGAAGTTCAAAGCCAGCGCTGAGGATGTGAAGAATCGACCAAATATTCTTCTACTCAACCTAGCCAGCGAGACTGCTGCTGGAATGTAAGTTCGCCTTCCTTCCCCATTGTTATTCTACACTGACCACAAACAGCAACCTAACCAACGCCAACCACATCATTTTTGTCTCTCCCCTACTCGTGGAGAGCCAACACAGATACGACTCCGCAATGACGCAAGCCATTGCTCGCAGCCGCCGCTACGGCCAAGAGAAGAAAGTGCACATTTACCACTTCGCCGCACTGCGTACTATCGACATTGACATCCTTGAACATCGGCACAAGCGTAAGGATGGCATCACATCAGCGGGTTCAAGGATGCTTATGCCTCAAGAGGCTCTTAAATTGCGAGAGAAAACAAGGCTGGTCAGGAACAAATATGGCGACGTGGCGCTGGTTCCCGCTTCCTGGCTTGATTCTGCCGAAGTCCGGGAAAATTTGGGTGTTGAAGAGGAACTTGAGAAGTTTACGTCGCTGATCAACTTCTCTGAGACATTTCAGGACGTGGAGGAATGATCGTGGAGGGGGGCGACGTGTTTGTCATTCTTGCATAGCGTGGCATAGCGTGGAGTTATTGTATAGCATGGAGTATGCATGGCGTGAAGTTTACATGAAGCACTTGTTACTTGTATGGCCAGGTAGTCACCAGAGCATACCATTTCGGTTTCTGTTCGAGCATTTTCTATTCGATAGCCTTATACCCAATATCGAGCTGTTATTTTTTCCACAAAATCTCAACAATGGCGACTACATGACATCGTGGGCCTCTCCTCACATCTAATTGAGACCAACACATACACCTACTCCCAGACCCAGGACAGGACACCAAAGCCTTACCTAAAAAGTAAAAACACCACCTATACCCATTTCCTCCCAACACCCAATCCGTAAAACCCCTCCCCCGCACTCCTGTAAGACCCTCCTTCCGCATCCCCCTCCGACACTCACCGGACCCACTCCCCACAGCTCCACTCTCGCCCAGCTTACCGTGTTTCAGCAGCACACGTCACGATCGCCCTACCGCAGGCACGGTCCGCGACCCCTAGGTCTAGACGCTGCTGTGGTGGCCGCTTCTAGACTACCAGACGGCGAGGGCGGGAGCGAGTGAGTGAGTGGGGCGGGTGAAGTGGCGTGTGGAGAGACAGCGCTCAGGGATGTGATAGGGCTGATTTGTAGGCTAGCTTGGGCTGGAGGGCGAGTGTGGGAGATGGGATGGGCTGGACTGGAGGCGTGGCGGATGGTGAGTGGGTGATGTGTGGTGGAAGATGTATGGTGGGTTTGAAGAGGTGAGGCGTGAAGATGGCTTTGGGCGTGCAGGAGCTGAGGAAAGGGCGGCGGCATGTGATAGATGTTCCATGACAGCGTTGGTTTGCGACAGGGGGTCCGAGGACGTAGAAGCGGACGTGAAGTCGGCGGCGAGACATTCGTATCTCTTCAAGGCGTACTTGACAGTGTCAGTCACAATCAGTCACAAAAAGGAAATGCGGATCAGCTAGATAGTGTAGGGCAGTAACTAAATTTGTTCTGTCTGTAGTCGAGATGGTGCCAGCTAGCAGCACCGTACCTTTCCAGACCGACTTCCTTTTGGCTCCTGCGCCCGATTGAAAAGCAACGCTACGTGATCATCATATCCAATATGCCATCATCAAATCGTCCATCATCGTCGTAATGTGCATCCAGACCATTTTTGGTAACCAGAAACAAATCTGCCAACCCAAAGGGTATTAAATCCACCCAGAAACTGAAGAACCTCCCCGCGCGAGCAGGGAGTAGGTATAGAACGAAACCAAATCATAGAAATGCCGCTGTTGAATAGGAAAAAGAGAAACGCAGAAAGACGCTCAGTTAATCGTTGCCATACCAGCCGAGATGTCCATCATACATTCTGAGTCCAACAGATGAAGTCGGCTCCCACACATGTGTCGTTTTGGTGTGCGTGAGCGTTCCAGTCTAGCAAGTGATAATAATGTAACCTGCACTGCCACAAAGAACAGCGTAACAAACAAACAAGAAACGCGACCAGGAAACAGTGTCAGATATGCAGAAGAAAGAGATCCAAACCAAACTTTTGCAGCAGATCGATCCACGAAAAGGTGGCAATACCTGCTTAAGAACTTTTGGTGCGGATCTTAGCATCCTGCTGAAGCGACAGTACTTGAACAAACAAGCAAACGCTGCAACGCGTCTCACTAGTCATTTTCGTAGGGAGCGAATGATCATACCTTTCGCGTCACTTATACGCGCCTTGCGGCACTTTAGTAGCGGTATTCGGATTCTCTTCGCTCTCTGCGTGCTGATCGGTGAAGACGTCGCGGCTCGTCCTGCTCAACCCGCGTCTCTCGCCTCATACGACTACTGTGCAAGCTCCTTTCGGTCAACTCCTCAGCGTCTCTTCGCGGCTGACTGGCAGGCATAATGGCCCGTCGCTCGCGCTCGCCCCAAACGCTGCCTCGCTCACTTCGATATGTGTTCTCGCCGCGGTTGTTGCCACTGATGACCAGTTCATTCATGCCATCCTCCATAGGAACAAGCTGGAGCACACGACCCTCCATATCTCCGTTGAGACTGAGTGTCACTGGTGCGTCGTTTCCAATACGGAGGCGAATCTCGCCATTGTTGTCACTACCCCGGCTGCGAGACGACTCAGCCTCAGATGGACCTACAGAGGTGCGCTTTGACCTCGTCCTAGCAACCTCGTAGCTCTGATCAGCCAGAGTCTCACGCTCACCACGGTTTGCGTTGATGTAGTCCTCAGCATCAGCAACCTGCCTGATGTCAACAGGACGGTGGGGCCTTCGGCGACTCTCGGTATCGGTATCACGGCGACGACGTAGGGGTCGAGCGATTGGCTCAGCTTCCTCTTCATCGTCCCGTAAGTCCCGCTCGTAGTCATGCCCAGTGGCGCGACTATCATACATCCGCGATGATCGCTTAGAGCGTGTCAGATCGGTGTACTCCTGCTGACGTGCCCTACGGCGATCCTGGACGATCCTGTCGTAGACCTGTGGCTCGCGTCGAGAAGACCTAGATCCCTCTACAATCGTGCGAGCTTGCGGGGTGTCATAAGCTGATTGAGATTTGATAGAAGGAACAAGTGGAGGTCGACTCATCGAGGTACGACGTGCCATCGGTCGAGAAGCTTGGTTGCGATCACGAGGTCGAGTGTCTCGTTGGTCAGGAACAATGATGGTCTGTGGACGTCTGATTTCTGGCACCTGCGGAGCAGGGGTAGTCCTCGCATGACGCAGGCTTGGACGCCGTTGAGACGGTCTTTGGCGGGGCTCTGGCTCCTCTTCAGACTCAGTCTCGGACTCGGACTCGGACTCGGACTCCTCTTCCTGTGCATTACGGTAGTCGATGCGAGGTTGTTGACGCTGTGCAGGAGGTGGGGGGTTGACATTGTATCGTGCTGATGGCAAGTTTCGGTCACCGCTGCGGTGCACTTGCATCACTGGCGATTGAGGGGCGTATGCGTAAGCTGGATTCTGGGTCTGGCCGCGCAACTGTAGCGGAGGTCTCTGCTGGTCACGCATGGGCTGCATTTGCTGCGCTTGGTAGTATGCGGCCGGGACGGGGCCTTGTTGCGGGAACGGAGGTATGTACTGGGGGTTCATTGGAGATTGGCCATAGGGGAAGGCGTTGAATGCTGATCTGGAGGGAGGCGGGCCATGCTCCGGTGGGGCATTGGGATGAGAGCCATGCATACCAGGCTGCGACCAAAGGTAAGAAGAATCTCCATGGTAGCTAGTAGGTCGTGGCTGATGACCGCTCACTGAAGGACGACGAGACACAGCGGGCTGGATGACAGGTCCGCCCTGCGGTGTGTGGTATCGAGGAGGCCGGTTCTCCCTTGGCGAGGAGGCCTGGTATTGTGCAGGGTCTGAGATCTGTGACCGCGTGTCGAAGACGTGCTGGTAGGACACGTCCGGGGCAGACTCGGCGGGGTGTTGATTGCGAAGCAGGGATTGGCGGCGCGTCTGTAGACGTGGTTTTGGCTCAGCGAGCTCGAGGCCGCAGTTACAGCCAGGCGTGGTGCATTCCTCGACGTTTCGGCTGTCCCTGCGCTTGGGCACCGGTGGTTGCTGCGTCGTCAGGGTGGGCCGGCGCTCAGTGGGTGGCCGGCGGGACGACTGTGAGTCTCTGCGCGAGGCCGTCGTCGAGTCTCTGCGCGAGGGTGGGTGGCGCGAGGCACTCTGGGCACTTTGGGCGCTCTGGGTGCTCTCTCGGCGGCTGTGGGACGGCCGCGAGGGCTTCTGGGTGGGCGTTGGCGACGGGTTCGCGGGGAGGACGGGCGGGCCTCGCTGGGACGAAGCAGCACTTGCGGCCGAATCAGCGCTACTCATGCCGGCGACGGATTGGCTAGAATACCCAGAGTCGCTCTTGCCGTCCATGTTTGCTGGTACCCTTCCTGTCGGGGTCCTGTCGGGCCCCATGTCGCCCGGGTTAGAGCGCTTGGTGCGCACGTTTGCCTTGCCGGGCGACGAGCCGGGCGTGAAGGGCTCGATGGACACGCCCTGGCCGCCCTGGCCATCGTCGGAGAAGTAGTCCTCGACAGTGGCCTGCAGCGGCTTGGAGCTCGTCATGGTGGGCTCAGCGCCCGTGGTCAGTTGCGGCATCAGGCTGGGCGGCGCTGGGCTGGTGAGGGCGCGCTGCTCGGGAAAATGTCTAGCGGCGGGAGGGTATCGATATCGATAAATGATGGGCGCCCGCGGGGCGATCGACTGCGGCTGCGACTGCGACAACAATTATCGCAGGGTGCGCATGTTTGCACGGGCTGAGGAGGGCGCTGCTATCGTCTCATGTCGAGTCGGCGGGACGAAGAGGGGGGAAAGGAGTGAGGGAGCGGGCGTGAGAAAGAAGTCTGGGGTGTCTGGGCGACTGAGTGAGCTGCAGGCATGCATGCAGGCGCACTCGGGCATCGACTGCTGCAACGCAGACGCATCCCCGCCAGCAAAATTTCAAAACGGCCCAGCCGCCCTGCCGTGCTAAATGCCCCAGTTGGCCGTAGCCTCTCATGCACGCTGCGTCTAAACGTCGTTGGGCACGCACCACAGCAGGCTTGATGCCCACGGCCGGCCTGGCACATTGCACACTCCGTCACAAGACTGGAGATTGCCCTCGTCCGTCCGCTGCCTTTGCCTCTGCCGGCCACAGTGCGCCGCCGTAACGCGGTGCGCGCTGGCCTTGACCCTCGCTGCTGCCGAGTGCCTTGCTACGAAGGACTGCGGACACGGTGCACAGCTGTGCTTGTGTCGCCATCGTCTCTGCCCTGCCCTGTCCTGCATTCCTCGCGCACGCTGGGCGTCATCACCAAGTCCGAGTGTCTGAGTCTGACACTTGAAGCAATTGACACACAGCAGCACATTGAAGACCCTCTCTTCCTCACCAGGCGATTCCCTGCAACGATCAACGTCTTCCATGTGCGGATTCGCAACAGGCACTCCTGCCTTGTAGACGAGGTCTTGCGATTGGGCATCTCAACATGTGCGAACGTCTCAACCAGACCGACGTGCATCGCCAACCCAACTGGTCAAGCAGCGCGGTCGGTGACGAAGAGGAACCGGGATTGCCCGTCATCTCCATGCAAGCTCCTAACCACTCCTGCTGCCTCACCGCTTCGTGGAGGGCTCCCATCCAAGACCACTTCATCGCCAGCACACAAGAAGTCTGGTAGTCTGCGCTAACAGCGGGAACTAAACTGTTCCAGCCACTAGTGTCGCTGATCCCTGCTCCACTACAGCGGATGCCTGTATCATCGTCCCATTAGCTTGCACTTCTTCGGCAGCTTCAACAATCCCACCCCACGTTTCACACGGTGAACGATGGCAGGACCACTCGTTCCTAGCTTCATCTGCTTTTGTGCTCGATCTTCTGCAATCCGCCATGATCTCAGATGCACACTCTTGGGCCGGCCATGCTTCTTTCCTGGGAGCTAGCCACGTCAGTGGGCGTCGACCATGCAGGAACAACACAGCACTTTCAATCTCGCAACAGCCCATTAAAGTCGCAGCGAGAAGAAATATGTATTTCTTCGCCACGCGGGTCTATTCGATCATCCAGCATCAAGGCTGACCGTGTATCCGTCTGTTTGTCGCGAATCACGGCCTTCGAGAATATGCCACACATTAGCGCACAGCGTCTAGCTGTTGGACCAACGACATGAAGACAGCTGTACCTGGTGTAACCATGTCGCCTCGTTCCGAGAGTTCCCCTCATCACGCGCGCTGACGAAGCTCTGCGTCTGATACCCCGCTGCCGCTGAGGATTCCGGTGAAGGATGCATAGCATCGAGTGGTATCTGTGTCTTCTGATAGACGGATTCTAAAGATTGTAGTCTTTGGCGTCATACCTCAGCTTTCCGTTGATGCGCATCATGTCTCGTGGCACACACGATGACCGTTATCGTCTCCGACGCACTCAGAGCCTCCTACTTCCACGAGCTCTGTGGACGCAGAGCCAGCTTGAAAAGGGAACATCGTGCAGACTTCCAGTTTCATATTGATTAGGACATCTACATCCCTCTCGACGTCACACCATGCCATTTACGACTTGAGATCCGATGCACTTCCTGCGATCTGATGACTGGCCTGCTGTTGACAAAGCCGCGACCCAGCCAGGCCATACCAAAGCGTGCGCTCATGGCCAATAATCCCCCACCCTCTTCAGCAGCTGCGGCGTTTTATTTCTGTACGAACGCTGTCTTCCGCTTTTCCAAGCTCCACCAAACAATTTTGGACAGGTGGCGCAACTGCACTCGCTCTGGCGTTGTGCTGCGCGACATGAGAAACCGGGTACCAGGTCAAAGAAAGAATGTACTCAGATTTCGCAACAGGAGGTCATTTTCTGCATAGTGTGTAGCCTCCACTCTGCAGTCTATTTCGAATCAGACCAGTCGAACGGAAGATGATGAACAACTATACGCTGAACGTACGGTTGCGGCTCGCACCTTCAAGATATATCACTGGATCGAATTGGCCAGCCTCAAGGGTCTGTTCCGCGGCATCCATGACATTCTTCTGCACGGCTTGAATCTCGAGAAGCCACTGCAATGTCACGACAAGAAGAAAGGCCTTGTTGTTCAGGGTTTCCTGATCCACATTCATACAGCAAGGACCTCGTATGCGCCCATTGGCGTTCTCAGATACCAATATCTCCATATTTACACATATCTTCCACCTCGATGTGCTCGGTAGGGCTTGAGGTCAGTTATGCAGTGGCGTTTGCAAAGGCTTAGCGTGTTCGCCTAGCCTCACCCACAACACCATCACCAAAAAGCAAGTACAGGTGGATCCACCCAACTCAGTTTTGAATACAGTCTTTAAAGCGTGTCCATTGGAAATATCATTGGTCTGCTGGGTGCATCACGGCTGAGACCAATAAGCCTTAGCGCTGCGGAGATGGGAGCAATCCTTACATTGTCATTAGTACCCACCGGGCTCTACAACATAGTGAGTCACTGTTCACGTTCCTCACGATTTCGAATCTTTTGCTGCCCGAAACTACCTTGATTGGGTTCCGGGCGGTCGGTAGTCTACCAAGCTGTTCGCACGGCTGCCCAGCGGGTCCACTTTTGGCATTGGGTCAGATTTGCGATGCATTCAGCCCAACTGACCCACCCCGCGGCTATACAGGGCTTTGGACGTCTTTGAAACTAACTAATTGTTCGGCCGTTGCGAGTGTCGCACAAAGATGAAAAGATGTTCGTGGCTGAGATACCTAGATATATGGTCCTTGAGCAATTGAGTCCGAGTCAACAATCGAACTGAACCCCCGGCTGCGCCCGCGGTCGGATACTACCTCCACCTCGTGCCGTTCCGTACTGAGAAAGGCGATCCCGCACTTTGTACAGTAGGCTTTCATCAAATGCAATGAAGTTGCACACCGCGAATTCTATTGTGGGATGTTCTGGTAGCGGGCCGTAAACAAGGTTCCAGCGCCGTTTGCCTGACCCGACAGATGGGCACTTAATAGACCTCATCATCAGCTCATGCTATACATGAGCGTGTCTGACTAAGAAATGTCAAGTTGGTCCATGCCACACATCACCTACGCCTGGTCTATCCTAGCGACTGAATACCATCAAGTGTACCTTTATGGAGGAACATGGCAACTCTGCTACAATGCCTACTCACCAACATGAATAGTCTAGTGCTTGCAGCACAATCCTATAATGCCCCCGAGAATTAATGTGGAAGACCCACTACGACAAAATGACTCAGGGGTCCACTCTCTACACAACACTAACGAGTACGAAATTGAGTGGAACAAGAAAAATGTCTTCTACGACTGAAGATATTCGATTGTGGTCCCAAATTGTGGAATATATACGTATCAGTTTTGCAACGGATTATATAATCACAGCAGCTCAATTGAGTTGTTAGGTCTCCTTGGTGTAGTTGGTTATCACGTGGGTCTCATAGTCAACACGCTGTGACTGCTTCTCCAGCAGATATCCCAAGGCCGCCAGTTCGAGTCTGGCAGGGGACACGCCTTCTTTTTCAACGCCCGGCTGGCACAATTGTAGGTCTTCTCGCTCTCAGCAATGTTCAAAGATGATGTATTAACGACGTTGAAGGGTTAGCGCGTGGGACTTTTAATCCCAAGGCTGTGAGTTCGAGTCTCACGTCGGGCGAGGCATTGTTTTTGTGCATGTGCAACAAGGGTAATGTGGGGAATAGTCCAAGTTCTTGCTGAAGTGGTGGACAGACGATAAAAACATGCTTTTGATGGCTTAGGTCCCGCGATGCAGGTTGGCGCGTGGCAGTGAAGCAACGCCCCTTGGAGCTTGCATTCCGATATGTAACAAATATATCATTAAAATGGCAAAGATTAATTCGCGGGATATGTCACCTACATCAACTAGAAGTTCCTGAGGTCCGCAGTATCAACATAGCCATTCGAAGATACAGTACTGTCACCGACCTCAATTATCCAATTTGGCTGAATCCGAGCTCACCGTACAGCACTTGCGGTTATCTCAATTCCATTTATCGTGGTGGCTTCCACTCGGGCACAGGGTATAGATACAGCATTCATTGATGCCCCCTCTACACAAATCTGTACTCATTCCAAGGAAACCGCTGAACCCGGCAGCAGCCATAACTGCAAGCTCGAAGTAAGCTCGCTGTGTTTATTAGCTTCGCATCTGGGAACAGAGCCGTGTACGCGAGGGAGCGCGGAGGAGGAAGTGGACGCACTGTGTTCAGCTTTAAACAAATTTTGGGCGTCTGCGGCAGCGATGTTGTCTGGATAGAATATAATATACGAGAGAAATCAATGGTGAGGTACGCCGTAGTTGCTACACACGGAATCCCGTACAATGACGATATTCGTACCGTAACTACTAATTGGCAGGCGTATGTGTCCGCGGAGCGTTGGATGAATGGTAGTTTTTCGCTTTATTATCTGGCTTTTGGGCGCTCTGGTTATTTTGATGTGACAGATGCTTTAATGGTGAAGTTAGGCGTTTTAAGGAGGAAGCATGGGGTTCTTCGACCGGTATCTCATGAATTGCAAGGAGTTTCTGTAGACCTCATCAGCTTTTCCAAATTTCATGTTTGTCTCACTATCACAGGCGTAATGGTTGGAGTATCTACTAACCTTATAATGTGGATCTGGGCAACCTTTTGGTTTTGTGCCAACGTGTTGTCGGATTGTCAAGTTGGTGTTATGTGTTGTGTATTGCACTGTGAATATATTCTGCGAGCCCGATAAATTTGTGATCCTGTAAATTTAGAGTCGAGTCCAATTCAAATAACATACTATCACACGGTAAATTCAAAGCCCAAATAAAGAGCCGGCCCTATGTTACACTGTTCAAATGTTGTGTCTGAGTTGGCTAACTGGTTGGAGCAGTGCGCACCTGAGCATCCTATATAACGTATGAACGACTCCAACAACTTCAATGTATACAAATCATTCGCTAGCAACAACCTTGTGCTGCACGGATTTGGTTTTTGAACACGTGTTCGACACTTTTTTACTTCTTTCCTACTTGGGATAATTCGGTGCTCCGATGGTGCAACCGTAGCATTTGCGACGCAGCCACGTGGCGGAGTGGTTCGTGAACGCAGGCGTTCGATGGTTTTCCTGTTTCCTTCCTTGTTGGGATAATTATCATGCGGCACGGCAGGCATGATGACAGGTTGTATGTAGCAGCTGTGTTCGACACTTTTTCCTTTTCTTTCCTTGTTGGGAAGGCAGCGTTTTTCACTGCACATGACTTAGTCAGTTATCCTTATTACATGCTACTTCGCCAGAGTAGTCTGTAGAATAGTAAATTAACAGTTAAGTGATACACACGTCTCCGAAGTGTCAGCGGGATCAGCTATGACTGAGTCTATTTGCGATGTCTACAGCGCTGACACACCTAAGGCTGCGGTCCGGCGTCTAAGATCAACTTCGAGAAAGATGCACCGGCGATGGTGCCGCTGGCTGTACTACCACGCCGTTGCGCGAAATAGCCTCCGGGTGTAAGACACGATCCAGAGGACGGCAAGCGACTAGAATAAGCAGCGCGGTGAGCCATTATGTCTGAAGGCGAAGAATGCGCTCACCGAGGCAGTGCAGGAACAACACAGACGAAATTCATTGCTGTGAACTCACGCTCACCGGTCAAAAGTCAATACGAAGAATGCGGTCTTGGAGAGCTTGGACTACATGCCGGTACTCATGTGGCAAACCCCAGGGCAGACTCCCAGAATATGGAGCATTGTTCTGTGCATCGAAAGAGCGCATGGGAATAACGGGATGGACTCTGAGCTACACTGAGTACAGACTCGTTAGGCCTTCCCAAGAGCACTCGGAGAAAATCCAGGAGCTACGCCGTTATTTCCACAGTGCTCAGGCCGGGCCATCTCCGACACCGCAGCCTTGAAATCACGTATTGATAGATCTTATTTCCTGCCTGAACGGACATGAGCCTCACAAGCTTGTCTGATGCTTCCAAAATTCGACGCTACGCCACCGGTAAGGCTGAGCCGATTCAGGCGAGCCTAGAAAGTACAAGGCCGTGGGGCGCTACTGCAGCGCGTGATCCAGCTCGGTGTGCCCAAAGTGCGAGCTATTGACGTGTAGACAACGGAAATGCTGCAAATATCAACTGCGCGAGATATGTGTGGACAATGCAATATTGTTGTAGCCACTGAGGCAGACACGCGATGAGGTGGCTACGTCACGAGTGCACTAAGGCCCGCGTTTTGGGTTAGAAGGGATGAAGAGGCCGTGTTAACCGACTTGTTCAATGCTGCGGATGGATGGCCTGAAGGCTGCTGTGCCGATCTCACGTGGTGCTTGGATGTGAATCGGTGTTGAAGCGATGCAGCGCTCCAGGTTCGAATTGCGAGCCATCAAGTAATGAACGAAGAAAGAACAATCACAATAAGTTCGTTAGAGTCGCGCGTTTCTGGGCTGCGTCCTGATACCAAGCATGAGATGCGGGACGTTGTGTGACTTCGTTACCACGGTGATTACATTCAGAGCTTCCATTGTGCTTCTCCAGCACAGCCCCAAGAAGGGTGGCCA
Organism: Epicoccum nigrum; assembly: GCA_002116315.1. Classification (NCBI taxonomy): domain Eukaryota; kingdom Fungi; phylum Ascomycota; class Dothideomycetes; order Pleosporales; family Didymellaceae; genus Epicoccum; species Epicoccum nigrum. The sequence continues at coordinate 173,184 of KZ107844.1, read as the reverse complement.
AGGTGTTAGGGCGAGACAGACGCAGGTGCAAGGTTCCACTTCGCGTCACTTACTAGCTTCCCCACAGCTACTGTATTCATCAATGTCAGATGTATAAAGGCAACCACCATCGTCCAATATGGTGCCATCTCACATGAACGATACACATACGATTGCCGAATCGACAACATCTTCATCACGACCCATTCTAGACAGACACAGTATCTCTACGAACGCAGCAGCAATGTCCGACAACGGCAAAGCTCCAATGCCCGTCAACGGCACCAACGGCGGCTCTCCAACTCGCCGTCTTGATGAGCCCATCGTCAAGGTTCAACCTCCGCGTCGCGAGGATTTGCAGCCCAGTTATGCAAAGGTCATCGAGCCAGATGATGCTGATGCTGATAGCCACGGCTGGTACGGTGGAATGGTAAGTTAGAGCATCTGATCATCACCTGACACACAGCTCACACCATGTAGGTCAACACTCTCGGAGGAATCGTCGGTACACTCGGTGCCATTCCCTGCTGTATCTGCTGCCCGAATCCTTACCAGCCCGTGAACCAAGGAAATGTTGGCCTCGTCACCAAGTTTGGTCGCTTTGCCCGCGCTGTCGATCCTGGACTTGTCTACATCAACCCGCTCTCCGAGAAGCTTGTTCAGGTCGATGTCAAAATTCAGATCGTCGAAGTTCCCAAGCAGGTCTGCATGACCAAAGATAACGTCTCTCTGCAACTCACCTCGGTCATTTACTACCGCATCACCTCTCCTCACAAGGCCGCCTTCAGCATTGCCAATATCCGCCAAGCTCTCGTCGAGCGTACACAGACAACACTTCGTCACGTTGTCGGTGCCCGTGTTCTTCAGGATGTTATCGAGCGCCGTGAGGAGATTGCACAGTCCATTCGCGAGATCATCGAGGAGACCTCCGCCGGCTGGGGTGTGGAGGTCGAGTCTATGCTCATCAAAGATTTGATCTTCAACCAGGAACTGCAAGATTCGCTCTCCATGGCTGCCCAGTCCAAGCGCACGGGAGAGGCCAAGGTCATCGCAGCCCGTGCTGAAGTAGAGAGCGCTAAGCTCATGAGAAGGTACACCACGCCCCTATCCATCCATTTCTTGTACATGGCTAACGTGAAAATCACAGGGCTGCTGACATTTTATCATCGGCACCAGCCATGCAAATCCGATACCTCGAGGCCATGCAAGCAATGGCCAAGTCCGCGAACTCAAAGGTCATCTTCATGCCAGGACCCGCCGACTCGGGTAACGTCGTAGCCAGACAACTTGGAGACGAGAATGAAGATGGCGCCGGACCTTCCTCACTTCCGTCTAATGGAACTTCCAACGCCTACCCTGATGCCATCCAGCAGACAGTGAACGCTCGCGTCCTCGAACAACTCTAATCCAGTCAAATGGAGACGGAAATTGACGAAGGATGATCTGTAATGGTTTATGCGTTTTATTTTTTTGGGCTTGTTCGATACCAGGAGGGAATGGCTGTTTTCTTTGATACCCGACGAGAATGACTGGACACTCGCTATTGTAGTGTTAATGATAATGATCTTTATATACCGACTTCTTACGTGCTTCTGCGTCTACCTAGATGTCTTGTGACGAAGGGTCCGTTAGGCGTAACCCATCCACCGATGTATATCAGTCTAACCTTCTGGCGTCTACACAGACAAGTTGGCAAGCCAGATAGTTCACAGAAGGAAGTGCAGCAGCCTTAGCAGTCGGCAGACACTGCACCATTCTCCTGAGAACTGTAGATAGCCACTTGCTAGGTGAAACAATGAGCGTTATCATGGAACATATTGGGCATGTAGATAGCCATACAGAGGCGAAGGTGGAAGACACCCTGAAGCGTAATGCTATAGTCTGTGTTATTACTTGTTGTCTGTGCAAACTTGTTGTTGGAAATAAAACACCAATGGTCCAACGGACGCGGTATCAGCATTTTGGTACCGGACACGAACTACATAGGCTTCATCGAACGAACAGATTTTTTTATCGTTGCAATCTTTTCTGATGAGCTCCGAGTGAGCAAGCAGTAACCAGATCCTCCTCTGAAACATTCTCTCATGAGGACATTTTTCGTTCCAGAACACCTACTCCCCACATTTACCGATTTCCCCAACAAGGGTTTGTCGGTATGCTGCTCAAGAATATCTGAGCATACATGGTCAATCGACAAGTGGTCACATGGAATATTCAGACAACGCGAACCAACAGCTATACGACGACATCCAGATAATCACGACGTACGCTTTCTTTTGACGCCAGTCGGAGTCTCAGGTGGGGTGGCGCACTGCTCAGTCTCATCTGCAGCACGAGATTCGGCCTTCCCAGGGTTGAACTTCATCAGATGGACGGCCCTCAGAAGCGCTTTGTTCTCCGTGTATTCCTTCCAGGCGGTTTGGTTATCCATGATTGCAGACATCCTGTCAACACAGAGTAGCCTGGTGATTGCTTTGCGAAGGCCGCGATCGACCTGCGGGAACTGCTCGTCGAAGATGCTGACGCCCAGATCGACGAGGGTGAGGGTGTCCTCGACGAATTGCATACGATCGATGATAGCTCTCGCGACCTTCGTCTTGAGCTTTTCGAGTGCATACTGGGTATTGAGTCAGTCAAATGCTGGGGTTAGGAATGAGGCAATTTTGGAAACGCACTTTGTCGGCCGCAATGAACAAGTTTAGGAGGTCATTGAGCAGGCGTTCTTTCTCCGTTTCAGATCGCAGTACGAAACCAGTGAACAAAGACCCGGTAGTCGAGTTGTAGACGCCGTACATCTCATCCAGTAGGACATCGATGATTTGCGCAGATTCGGGGAGCTTGACCGAGCGACTGTTGCTCTCCTTGAGATGTTTGTCAATTGCACGAATTTGTTTCTGAAGAGGCGTCACCATACTACAAAATTGCCTTCGCAGATTGCCCTGAAATACTCCGACTCTTCGCATAACCTGTTGCATGACATTAGATCTATATACACCTAGTTGACGGCACTCCTACTTGACACGGTGCACCGCGAAAGACCTTTCACCTGCAACAATTGTAAAGTCAGACCACGCGCCAGATTTGCGCAGACTTTGTCTGTCAGCTACCATTTCCATGTCTCGCGACCTCAGCCTACCTTGGCCACTCTGATGAAGGCTCGTGGTGTGCATTCACCCATGGTTGAAAGATACGACCGGCAATCTGTTCTTTTACCATGTCGAAGCTCTTCTCCATGAACTTATTGAGACTGTGATGCTCGTAGGTGGTGAAAGACATGTTATTAGCTGTTGCTGCGGCATCCTCGAAGGCGTCCAGGAATGCACGAGCCTCTAATGAGGTAGTAAACCTAAGGCTGACTTGAGTTTGCTGGAGCAGAAGAAGCGTGACTTTCCTAGATTTGCTATGCCAGCATGCGGCAAGCGCATCCTTTGCTGTGAAGAATGCAGGCTCTCCTGTATCTGGGAATTGTTCCACAACAGCCACTCCATCTGGATCGTCGCCCGGATAGGTAACGAAACCAAACTCGTGTGTAGCTCGATCTACGAAGATTGTTGTATGGTCCTTCACTGTGAGATCTTTGCCTAATACAAGCTCTTCCGGATACCAGGAGACAGACTCGTGCTCTTCTCCGTCCGAAGTGACGAACATGGTTATAATATGTGTGGCTGTTGACTTGATACCGTTGATGTGCCTAAAGTGTGTGAAATAGTGGGAGAGGAGTAATCGCCCCGAAGTTGTCGTAGAGATGCTGCCTTGAAGCCTTGGCCAGCTCTTTCATTCCGAACATTTTCGATAACGTCCAAGGTGAAGGCGGAAGTGAAGTCCTCGAATTGACCAGTGAAGGTGAAGAAAGGAAGCGGCAGCAATCTGGTTGTCATTTTATCGAAGAGGTGGAAGTTATGGTGTAGATACCAAATGCTGTAAACAAGCCATAGATCCCCCACCTCAAATCCAGCAGTATTGAGCCTTGTTCAATACATGCTGTCAATTGGATCAAGGAGCACTGCGACTCATTGATCAGGAAGCACGAGACTCCCACATGGCTCAGACAGTATGCTCTGTCAGCCTTGCAAGATCCTTCACTCGGGTATCAGCAGACCTTGACGTAGCCATGTCCTGAGGCGTCGTGACTGCAGATCTTCGACGTGAAACACATTCCAGAAGCCTTGCAATCTTCCCATGTTATTAGCTCGCTCCTCACGCGGCACCAAACCTTCAATCGTTCGGTTGTCGCGCTGTCATGTTCTCAGACAACGGAAAGTTGGCAAACGTCCGAAGGACCACAGGCCGAGACATGAGCCAATGACAGACAGCTATAGCGGCTCTGCTAAGTTTAGATGTGACATGCTTATCCCCAATGGATCACCACGTCGACGACCCCTTGGAACTAGACCCCTCAAACCACGAGGTTTCAGGCGTCGACGTGTGCTGGGCTGAACAGGATGTTGACGAGCAGCACACGGACAGCAAGACAGTCGGTGTTGGTCGCTGGTTGTTTAGAAGCTGCGCAGTCTCTCAAGAAGCGAGATGCGAGTGGAGATGGTGGGGCGCCAGCAAAGCCGAGACGCATAAGACATGGTCGCTCTTACCCGGCCACCTACCAGACAGTCGCAAAACGCCATCGCAAAGTTTGTGGTGACTCTCGTGCAGGCCCAACATAGTCGCCTTACTTTGTGCCTCGTGCGGGAGTCCGCGACGGTAGGCTCGGTGTCCATGCTCTGGTCACGGTGCTATTGGCTGGTGCTACTGATGCGGCGGCTAACACTAGTCGCGGAAGGAAGCTCGCGCGGCGGTAGCAGCCTCCAGACAGAGGTGTTGCTCTTGCAGATTGCTATAACTGCGTGATGCCGGCTGCAGGTTGGTCCCAATCTGATCTCGCATTCATCCTTGCCTGTGGTGTTGTGCTCGTCGAGTGAGAACCGTTCCTGCGTGTGCTTGCCCGCCCTAAGCTGCAGAATACCTACCCCGCCGCCCATTGCACCCTCATCACCCATCACACAACAGACGGCCGTGGATACAAAGCCCATTGCCGTGCTCTCCGGCTGCAGTGCATCGCAGTGCGTTACCACATTTTCTTTGCACACACACCTTCGTTGCAAGCATCTGTGCTTGGAGGCTGACCAGTGCTCCAGTCCAGCAACTGCGGACCCTGGTAGACCCTTGCCCCTCCCCTCGGTGAGCGCCCGCCTCGCCTCGTTCACGCCTCTCGCTCCCTCGTCACCGCCTCATCTTGCCTCTGCTTCTGCGACCTCGAACGCCGTCGTAGATAGCTGGTAGCCGACGAACAAAGGCAGATCGATCCGTCGACAGCGTTTCGCATTATTTAGCGCACCCCTCAGTCAGTCTACGCGCCACTGTGGAAGTATACGCCCGCACTGCGGCATATTGGATACCCTCCAGGCGAGCTCCTCTTCCTTTTCAATCTCTGCAATTTCTGCAGTTTCTTGTTCGACCCAGCTACATTGACTCAGAGGTACGTGCCTTATCACAACTAGCTCACATGGTGGCTGTGCAGCGACTAGACGGTCCCTTTGTTCCTGCCAATGCTCGATTGTCAACGCGGGAGATCTTGTTTGGTCCCGCGTCTCAAAGGAGCACGTGGGGCTGAGCTCACCGTCATGACACTGCACCGTTTCACCATGAGATGCCCCGGCCAGGGTGGATACGAACCAAGACACTGCTTGCGTCCTGCGGCCAGTGGTCACAGCTCTGCCTTCCCAGTTCCTGTACTGACAAATACTGCCCACAGGTCGTGCCTGACGTCTGTAATCTATCGACAAACCCAAGCCACCCGCTGCACTTGACAATTGAGTAGCAACCCCTCTCAGCCGAACCACCTCGACACCAGAGACCTCAGCACACAAACACCGCCATTATGCCTCCAGCAGGGAGTGGAAGCTCCAGGAAGATCTCCTTCAATGTGTCGGAGCAATATGATATCCAAGACGTAGTCGGAGAGGGCGCATACGGTGTCGTCTGGTAGGTGGACTTGTTACGATCATAGCAACGTGTGTACTGACTGCCTGATAGCTCCGCGCTGCACAAGCCCTCTGGCCAGAAAGTGGCCATCAAGAAGATTACTCCATTCGACCACTCTATGTTCTGCTTGAGAACCCTGCGAGAGATGAAGCTGCTGCGCTACTTCAACCACGAGAACATCATCTCCATCCTCGACATTCAGAAGCCTCGCAACTACGAGACATTTACTGAGGTCTACCTCATTCAGGTGCGCATTCAATCACGAAAATCAGGTGGACTGGAGGCTGACACACTAGCAGGAGCTTATGGAAACGGACATGCACCGCGTCATCCGCACACAAGAACTCTCGGACGACCACTGCCAGTACTTTATCTATCAGACGCTGCGCGCTCTGAAGGCCATGCACTCTGCGAACGTCCTCCACCGCGATCTCAAGCCCTCCAACTTGCTCCTCAACGCGAACTGCGACCTCAAGGTCTGCGATTTCGGTCTTGCACGATCCGCTGCGTCTACCGAAGATAACTCGGGTTTCATGACGGAATATGTTGCTACACGTTGGTACCGTGCACCGGAGATCATGCTTACATTCAAAGAGTACACAAAGGCTATCGATGTGTGGAGTGTTGGCTGCATCTTGGCTGAAATGCTGAGCGGCAAGCCCTTGTTCCCTGGAAAGGACTGTGAGTCGTCCAGAGCTCTATGTACCATTACCACGGCTAATACTCTGCAGACCACCACCAACTCACCTTGATTCTCGATGTCCTCGGTACACCTACTATGGAAGACTACTATGGCATTAAGTCTCGTCGCGCTCGCGAGTACATCCGCTCGCTTCCCTTCAAGAAGAAGATTCCTTGGAAGGCTATGTTCCCCAAGACCAACGATCTCGCGCTTGATTTGCTCGAGCGTCTGCTTGCATTCAACCCAGTCAAGCGTATCACAGTTGAGGAGGCTCTGAAGCACCCATACCTCGAGCCATACCACGACCCTGATGATGAGCCAACCGCCGACCCAATTCCCGAGGAATTTTTCGACTTTGACAAGAACAAGGACAACCTGACCAAGGAGCAACTGAAGCGTATGTGTGCAGCGATCATTCCACGATTCATGGCTAACATCACGCAGTTCTTATCTACCAGGAGATTATGCGATAAGCTCATCTCAGTAATTTTTACGTGCGGATTTACAGCGAGATCGTCACTATGCTCTCTGGCATCTAATGCATCTCCTCTCGTACCTTACGATCGACTGAGCGGTTAGCAGGTCTGAGCTCACTTTAGATACATCATTCTGGAGCAAACTTTTGCGAAGAGACGAAATATATTGCATTGACGAACCGGTTGTTTGACAACAGTAGCGACGAATAAGATTATAGGGCCGTGTTCTTTGCGGCTGGAATTCCAAAATTGAAGCACACGCGCATTTGAGTTGCCTCTTCACATGCTTGGCCCGTGGTTCTGAGTTGCTAACCTTTCACCCGACCGGACCACATAACAGAACAGTCTTACTCCTATATCGTCAGTCAAAGCAACGTAATGGTCACTAATCCCTGACAGCCTCCTCACAGTCATGCATGCAAGACTGATCCGCAGACGCAGCTTGCAGCGCAGCTTCAGGTTCCAAGATAGTTGCAAGTGTAGAGTGATGTTTACGTGCGGCAGAGCCACCACGCGTTCCCGCCCCACTGCAACATCGTCTGCCACGTGGTATTCTCAACAGCGGTAATTGTTGAACCACGATTTTCCCAGCAACGGAGTGGACACTATCCTGTCGTCTGTGGTTCGAGTAAAGCGGCGGAGAAGTTTCAACGGTCTGTTGTTCCCAAGCTCTCACCAGCGATCGAGAATCCGTGGCTCGCTCCAGTGTCTTTAATAGAGTGACATCCTTCTCCGACCTGCCCGTACGCGGCTGAGAAGATTTTCTGGACCACAGCCAATCTCTCTTCACGTTGTCTTCGGATACAGAAAGCGAGCTCGTTGCGGAGTCTGCTCTTGACAGGCCGGGACTGCTGGACATGTCTGTCGAGTTCCATAGTGTGCCTACACCAGCTACTCGGATGGGGTGAGAGGTACAGGCTTCCCGTCCGGACTGCTGCTGTTCGACATCCCGTTCCCTTCGTTTCCTCTGGTTGCTACATATGTAGCCCAGTGCCAGAAGGAACAGGAATATAATGGCGCTTAGACCGATGACGGCGTTGAGGTCGGCGTTGTTGCCTGGCAGTGAGGACTTGGAAGATTCGGCTGGCATGAGGGCCATGGAAAGGTTGCTGAGAGTAGGTATGTTTCGTTCAATGGTGACCTTTAAGATGGAGTGCATCAGTGGACCGGATATATATATAGGTTGTTGCAGACCAGGACAATATAAGAATGTGTCTTCTTTTTCTACCAAACGAATCTGCGATGAACCCCGCTCGTTTAGTAAGGGGACGTTGATCTCATGGTGCAGATGCGATGTCTGGTAGAAGGATCGCTGGGTCCTACCATAGTATCCTGACCAAGGGTTGGAGAGCATTCTATTCGCGTGATGTCACACTCGCCCAAAGACAAGCCAGAGCGCGTAATATGTGAGCTTGGAGATGATCGTTTTCTAAACGCCGCCCTGATGGATACGTAGAGATTTAGCTTGCGAGACGAAGTAGTCATGGTGCTCTGCAGGCGTCCAGTATCTATACCGTGGAGTTGTGCTGTGTTGTTACAGGAGCAGTCGTGCGCGGCCGCAACGCACACCGCCATATCTCAGGCCTATCTGTATACACATATAATCATACACTCTTCGTACACCATACCGTGCTTTTCTCCATCACGTCCTCAAGGATCACACCTCCCATCCTTCCACCCTGTCCGCCACCGCTCTTCCCATTTCCCACAATCAAATTCCTTTTTCCCCAGCTTCACATTGACCGCGTTATGCGCCTCGCACATCCACTGCCCAAATTCGCTGCGACTGCTGACGCGCGGTGTGTTGACCTTCATCCACTCCTGGAAGTCCTCGGCGCACACCCAGCACGGGTACAGCTTGCCGAACGTGCGCAGGAACGCGGATGTCTCAGTTTGCAGCGAATGCTCTGGTTTCTCAGGGTATGTGGCGGTGATCGAGTGCAGGAGGGTCCACGACGAGCGGCCCAGCTGGGCGACGTCCGGTGGGCAGTCTTTGGGGAGCGCGGGGGGGAGCGCGGCGCGCTTCTTTTTGCCGCCGAGAGCGAAGAGCGCGCTCATGTCGTTGCATGTTCGGCAGCTGCAGGGTCTCTGTTAACAGGTTGCTACCGGGACTTGTGGGTTGTAGGCGCTCGTATTGCATATTGCTGTCTGGCGCATTGTGCAAAAGAGGTACTTACGGCTTGCCATCTGCGTCGTAGACGATGCCGTTCCTAATAGTCTTACCTCCTGGTAGTGCCTTTTCAGTTTCTTTCTTTTCCGGCGCTTCCGCCGGTATCGACGACATATTGCTTGTGGTAGTGACTGTGCTGTGTGTATCTTCGGATTTCAAAGCATCTTGAACTTGGTGATCGGCCCTGCAGCCTTGCCTCGGAGCTGGCGCGTGCAGGGGTGGCCCTGGTTGCGTGACGTGCAGCGGACTAGCGAGCTCGGAGGACTTCCATGCTCTCGAACCTGGCTTGGCTGCGATCAGATAGCATACCATGCTTTCGAACTGTAGCCTCAATATAGAGCAGAGTGCCAGGAGTGCCTGTCTGACGTGATTGACGTTCATCATCATCCTAGCATTCCTTCATCGATCTTTCATTTCACACACAGGTCTCGACCATGGACGTACCGGCCGCTGCGAATGTGCTTGGGACTTTGGGCGCGGTGTGTCAATCCCAACTCTTCTTCTTCGCATCCTGCTAATATGTGCAGGTATGTTGGTCCATACAACTCATACCTCAAATCGTCATCAACTATCGTCGACACAACGCCACTGGACTACAGCCAACAATGATGATGCTGTGGGCTTGGGCCGGAGTGCCTCTAGGAGTCTACAACATTGTAGAAGAATTCAACCTCGCTTTGCGTATTCAGCCGCAGATTCTTACTGTGCTAAGCCTGGTGACGTGGATACAGTGTTTCTACTATGAAAAGGTACTGCTCATACATAATTCAATGAGTATCACTAGCTAATACATCATCAGCGCTGGTCTATCTGTCGTTCTCTGGCCCTTGTAGTCCCTGTCATGTGCCTCATGGGTGGTGTGCAAGCTGGCCTGATCTTCGCCTTGCGCCATGCAAAAGAAAGAGACATGGAGTGGCCCTTGATCCTGATGGCTGTACTCGCAGCTGCATTGCTTGCAGCAGGCGTAGGTAGCCACTATGTTGACATATATCTCCACCGCACGGTGCGAGGCATCTCCTTCATCTTTGTGGCTATCGACGCTCTGGGGGATGTGTTCTCATTACTCTCTGTTGTCTTCGAACCACAGATTGACGCTCTGGGTATGATCATATACGGTACGGAGCTGGTCTTGTGGATGGGTGTCTTCGCGTGTGGAGCATACTACAATCTGATACCCTGGCTAAAGAGGAAGTATGGCAAACGAATTGTACCAACGTCGAGCGACACAGCACAAACTGGTGACACTACAGCAAACACGCGCACGACAAGTATTGCGCTGCACGACCTGCCATCCAGCACTTCCGTCTTTAGAACGCCGTCCGCAGAATTAGACGTGCATCGGCAGCGCAGTGCACATTCAAGAATGGGTAGTGTAGTTCACCTGCCTTCAAGAGTAGCTTAGGTGAAATGGGCAGCGCTGCCTCTGTCGGATTGGCTGAATGTCACATTTGTGGTTTGCTTCTTGCCAAGTTTGGAAGAAAGCTTTTTGCTTTGACGGCCGCTGTTCCTGCCCTTTTCACCAGCGCAAGGACCCCAACTCGAGCTCACCTCCGCCCTCCACGATCTTCCCCACAATAGTGACGAGGCCTTACGTCTTTCACTTAATTCCCGCTCGCAAGCTTGTTTCCCTATATCAACACTAGCAGGCGCTACCTTCTTATCGTATTCCGCCCTCAACGTCAGCTAGAGAGTGAGTGCTCTGGTCCCGCACAGAGCAAAGCTTCTGCGACTCGTGAGCATCTTTTCTCTGTACTGAAACTCACAGCAGCTGCAAAAATGGCAAGCCAGCTCATCACAGTCCTCGCACCTCCTTCGAATTCACCGCACGCGACATCTGTCTCATGCGCTGTGACTGTACCCAATCCCACGCCTCTCTCCGAAGCGCTCAAAGGCGAAGTTGTTGACCCTCCGCCTGATATCGACGTCACTGCTATGATCAAGCTCTTGGAGCCGATCGCAGAGACCCTCAACGAAGCCGCAGAGGAGGCTAAATATCCTACACCACCCATCAACACCCCGACTGTTGCTTCGCCCCCAGCTTCCGTGGTCTATCGACACCCTCGACCTCGCACTCGCAGCCAAGGCATAAGCACTATTAGCGATAGACTCGCCCGAGCCAAGATCGACATTCACAGGTATACTCACCAAGACTGTGATGTCCTTTCCAACAGTGAACACTCCATTCTCACCTCGTCTACCGCAGGAGACGATAACAGCGAGAGTGATTTGCTGAGCGAAGATGAGAGGGACGTGCACGAGAGTAAGTCGACTCATTCTCATCATTGTTAGTTCCGTTCTTCTAACATGCATAGTTCACGTAGCCATAGGCTCGCCCCGGACCATTCCCATTGGTCTCGTCTCATTCACATCCAACGATCTGGCCGACAGACCCCTTCTCCCATTCAACAGCGCTACCGCTGTGGAGGGCTCTACTGCAACAGCCGACACAGCCGTTGGCTCAGGAAGTCAGAACCGAGACAGTGTGGGTAGCCTGGCGACCGGAGTCACCGAGATGACCACGTGGAACGAAGAGGTGGAAAGCGACCTCGAGCGAGTTTTGCAGCGTCTCGAAAACCTGGCCAACGATGAGTACAAGCTCGACACCAGCAAGCCCTTCGGGTACTACTATGAAGCTCATCTGAGGCGTCTGCTGGCCGCACCCAACCGAAGGGTTCCTGTCACTGTCGTCCCAGTGGACATGGCCTAGTGAAGTTAGGCGAAGCATATGATGCAAGATTAGCGGACATATTGCATTCTTGGACTGGTGTGGGTGGTTCAGGGAAAAGTTATCGAATTCAACGTGCGGAAATAACCAGGAGGTATTCGAAGTCATTAATGAGACTGAATATGGATTTTCGTGTAGCCGTTGCGCAAACACAACACCATCAGAACTAATATCCTATAATCCTTGAATACAAATATAAAACGTAATGCGGCATCCGACCGAAATAATAATCTCTCATTAAACATGACTCATGAGCTTCTTGTGTACGAACTAACATACACGTAGCCAACCTGGGGTATCATCCCTCCAAATACGTCAAGTATATTTTCCAATTATCGGTTTCAACAAAAATTGAACCTTTTCAAATCGAGCAGACCTCTTACACCAAGAAGTACATCAGCGCACCCAGAATTGACACACCGAACGACTTCGACGAGTCAACGCCGACAGCACCAGCAGCGCCCTTGCTCGATGTCGACTCGGGAACCTGCGCTGTTACAACAGTCGTCAAGGGCGCAACGGTGGTAGCCTGTGTGATCGTCTGGGGCGGAACGGTTGTGCTTAGCACAATGCCATTGACGGTCGCGGTGCGGACGGTCTCGGGAACGGTGGTAGGCGCGGTGAAGGTAGTACCAGGGATGGTAGTAGTATACACGACGACGGAGCCGAGTTCAGAGGCGGGAACGGCGCCGCCGATGCCGGTGCCCGTGTACTGAGGGGGGATGCTTAGCGTGGCAGTGTTGGGTCTATCCTGCTCATGAGCCGTGTAGATGTCTCCGCCCGAGTAGGTGCCGTTGAGGAGGTTGATGCGCGTGTCGTTGTCCGCTTTGGAGTAGTAATCGCCGGGTCTCAACGAGCCGTGCGAGCCGTCCGCGAACTGGAAGTTTGTGGTGAACTTGTCGTAGCACACGGGGATGTTAAACGTCTGGACGTTGACGCAGTTCAACGAGGCGAGGCAGCAGAAACCCGAGTCCGCGCGAGTGGTCAGGCCGCGCTTCTTGAAGTTGATAGACTTGACGGATTCGAGGACGTTGATATACAGCGTCGACATGCTGCCAGAGTCGAGGGAGGGTGGGTCAGTGCCTGTGGCACCAGAAGGCTGGCACGGCTCGCACGGGTTGTCATTGCTGGCTTGAGCCTCGAGAGCCTGGATGGGGGATCCAGGGGTTGCGGCGGCGGTTGCGGCGAGCGCAAGGGTGAAATACTTGAGAGCCATGTTGTGAGGGTTGTGGCTTCGGGCACGTGTGTTCGGGTGCGAAGATTTATGGTTCTTGTAGCGCAACGGAAGTCAATGCCGTAGATGTGTATTCCAAATATCGATAGAGGCAATGACTTTGAACTAGAAACGAGTGGACCAGAAAACGAGTGGTGGTTGCAGCAAATATGTGCGTAGGACCGATGAGCGAGAGACGGGTTAAGGTGACGACAAAGGGCACTGGGTCAAAGAAAGACTATATACTGCCAGGCCCCATTCTAAACATCCAAATATACACCGGCGTACTGGTGCTAAACGGCAAAGCTTGTCTCTTAGACTCCGTACACTATTGACCTAGGACAGAGCCGTGCCTCTTCGCGCGTGCTCTATCGCCCGTTAGACAGCGCAATGGTCGAATGACGGGAGTCAGGACGGTAAACCTAGGGTCGATCAGGCGCTGCCCGGTTCGGCCACACCTTGCGGGCGATTTTTTGCCCCAGGTCTTGGAACCTCCACAAAGGTAGGTGTGCCGCATTCGGAGGCGTTTTAAAGTTCCATTGGTTGCTGTCAGTCCTTTGTCTTGGAAATTTCTTTTGGCGGCTTGTCAAGAATCGTGATGGTTGAGTTCCCTCGCTCAGGCGACCATGATACGAGGACGCTAATAAGAGACCAGCATTCTCACTCGCTAAACAGCAAATACTTGATTGGGGCAGGCCAATGCGCACGCATGATTTCTTGCATCGAAATTCTGTTGGCAGCCGTGAGCAGCCCGTGAGCAGCTGCCAATTCTGAATCCTTGCGCAGTCTCCAATAGTGGCTTCCTCGTGCGCGTTGAGCGAGGGGCCGACGACACGGCATTTTGATGTTCAACGTCATGAGTGCACTGTCTGCAATAAGCGCAAGTCGTTCGCCCGCCAGTGCTTACAGCACTATTCTTCTGCCATGGCTGCATATGTTGTGAGACCAAGTCTAGTGTACGGAGGTTGATCTTCGCTGCGCCGTGAACAACAAGTCAGGACAGCAACCCCCCTGGCATTGGCTTGAGCCTTACCTTATCTCAGCTCCCATTCAACAAGGTACCGCATAAATTGGTAATTTGTGTCTTTTGAATCCAAAGTTTCCACGCATCAAGTTGAGACGGCAGGCTCCACCACCATCCACACGTAACGATCAACCATCGAGTGTTTGTTGAACGATTTTCAGGTACAGATTGTTTGTGCCTTTGCCATCTTCGGGATGAGCTTTGCTAGGACGGGCACCGGCATGTTGTTAGGCTGCCGTTGCTCATACTATACCTTCTTTGGCCGGGTGGGAATAAGCTTAACTCGACCGGACATGTGGAGTGGTTCTGGCGCGGCCGTAAAATCCTCCTGTCAGCGAGTCGCGGCTGTAACCTAAGATTAGAGGTTGGTGTCTGATGAAGGACGATCTCGTGCGCGCACTGCATGCGAATGCAACGTTGTGTGACCTGTTTGCCACGTCGTGGTCGTGTATGAGGCTGTCACCTTCCAATACGAACATACACGCATAGCTGCATCGTCACATGCGCTTACAACGGCGTTGCATAAGCGCCCCTGCAATAGCGCTGCCACAATACGGAATCCAATCGTGACAATGTTCTGACAACAAGAAATAATTCTGAATCGACTGCAACACTCCAATGGGATTTTACTTGAAATTTGATAGAGCATCGGTTTGTCGTTGTGACACTGGCATTCCCAGCGATGGAGATCCACAGGCGCCAATGGAAGAACACGATCGCTCAGTGCAGAGTGAGCTTCATCAGCCCAAGATCTTGCCCCTGAGCTCAGTCCTCTGTAACACCTCATCTTCACTCATACCGTCGAGTTGCCCAACTCTCCTTTTCTTCCGCTGCCACTCGATCTCTCCTCCATCACCTCTGCTCGAGCGCTCTTCCAGGAGCGTGATTGGATGCAGCATGATGGTGCCGAGGAAGCAGAAGAATGATGCCCAGAACTGCCAAAGATATACCAGGATCCAACCCCCTGGCGCGATGAACCGAATCCATTGGTCCACAGCGTATAAGTCGTCCTGAGATGCTATGTAATACTTTTTGTCGTCGGCATTCTGCTCGAGCTTAATAACCGACGTAAGGTGCACCGGCGCGTAGTAGAAGGGTATGGCCCAGATGCGGAAGATTTGGAAGATAGATACGTATAGTATAAGATTCGCCTCGTCATACGCTGATCTTTATCAGTTCCTGTAGAGCTTGAGGGAAATCAAGGTCACACATACCGACACTGTGTACAGTGATGTCTATACTGGGACTCATGATCTTGTACCAACGATATATGATTTGTATCAGCATTCTTGAATTCGGCCATTTCCCAGTGCGGCAGAATGGGTGGGTGAATGATGCATCAAGGCTGAAGTATTTCTCGATGGTTTGGCGTTGGGTCGATGGTGGAGATTGGGTCAAAAGGTGAATCACACCCGCGATCTCTTTGACTGGGTTCTCCATTGTCAAGTGTGTTGTGATTGGAAAGCTAGGCGTATAATGGTTGATGGGAAGGTCGAACAGAGAGAAGAGAATTTGTCCAGCAACGATGTTTGTTGACATGTGAATATCAATGACGTCAGACCGAAACACGGAAATCGCGTTGATCTCAGAATCTGCACAAGACGACAACCAGAGCGATTTGTTTGAAGTGTTTTGTCCGTTGTTTGGCTTATTATATATTGTTATAGAGGCGACGCCTCAATCTTGTGGATAGATGAGGTTGAGGGCGCAGCTCGCCTTTCAAAGTTCAATCATATCGTCATTAGTCCTTGCTTTTGGAAGTGGCATCTACTGCGCCTTCCATTGAGCAATCTCAGACTCGTCAATGTGCCTCAGCTTGTTGATGCTGGGAGACTCGCCAGTCGCAATACCCTTGGCAAGCTCGACAAAGCCACCCACTGTGGTCCTCCTCGACACAGCATACTGTGCAGTCTTAGCCTTGACCCTGATGATGCCAATGCGGGGGTCCTCCGGGCCACCGTCGTGCTTGCCATCACCAAGATCACCAATCCAGGCCTTCAGCGCCGGAGAGTAGTGCTTCTTGACGATGTCACGGTCGGTCTCGATCGAGGCATGACCTGAGATGGAGGCCCACTCGCCGGAGGGGTTGATGAAGCCAATGTTGACCGAAGAATCCTCCTTGAGATCATCCGTCTTGCCAGACTCGGTGTTGGTATGGAAGAGGAGATCGAAGCCATTACCCTCCTAGATATCTATCGTAAGCCTTGATCTGGGGTCAGGGTTGCGGGTAACATACCTTGGCGGCAAGAGCCATAGCGCGACTGGCAAGTAGGTCGCTGTCGCCTGCGTGGGTGGTGAACAAGCAGAACTTGGTCTTGTCAATGAAGGTGAAAAGGTCCTCGACCTTCTCCTTCAAAGAGACCTCATCCTTGTTCTTTGCTGTGTATGGGTCGGCGGTCTTGGAACCGGTGTCGGTGTTGCTGAAGGAAGACATGGCGAAAGCTTTTGGTGTTCGTGTAAATTTAGTCTGGAAGGAAGACTGTGAAACAGCTGTCAGTCCACGCCTTGCAAGAGTGACAGTGCGAAACATTGGCGTTGTCGTACCTTATGGGAGAGTGTGATGTGGAAGGGATGTGTGTTGACGAGGGGCTGTTTTTGTACTGCCTGTCGTGACACGATCGGCTACGTCATAATGTTAGAACACAACCGCCAACCCCACGCGACATGGCCCCGTTCTGGAGCTTACGCCTCACAGAGGTAATTGCGTGATCTAGGCTCTAAATGGTACCTTAGGGGCCGTCACGCGTCGGCGCTGACGGATTCCGCATTGGACATGAAGAATGTGTGCAAACGTTTCGCTGCTCAGGTCGCTGCTGCTAATTATACTTGATACAGAGCAGTGGGCAAGGTCAAGATTCCACTGTCCATCTTCCGGCACACTTATTGCACTCATACAAATCTCAGACTGAACATTAAGGGGATATAATTACGATCTAAACGCCCGGTGTCTTTAACGCAAGTATAGAAAGCGTAGAGCACACTGTGCAGAACCTAGATCTTATGCCATGCCGCTGCTGTCCCATGAACCATGCTGGAAGGAATAATTTGAGCTAAGAACGATCAAATGCCAAATCAATGGCCGTGACAGATGTCGAACAAATCACCGTACTTTTGAACGATATGCAACTTGAACATTTTGCAAAACAGAGGCGCACTATGCCTCGGTAGCCTTCTTGTCCTCAATGGAGGCCTTCTTCAGATCCTCAGCAACGTCGGCAGCAGCATCATTCTCCTGAGCGAGCTCAGCGGAGGGAGAAGCAGAGCCGTTGGTAGCTTGGTTCTTCTGCGCCGGCTTGCGTGCAGCGTCGGCAGCGCCGTTAGTAGCGTCCTCTTCAGCTTCGAGGCGTGCAATCTCCTTCTTAGCCTTCTCGACGTTCTGCAAACATGTCAGTGCACGCTTTCGTATCAGTGATTTCTAGACGTACCTCCTCAGTCTTGCGGGCCTGGTCCTTCTTCCAGAAGCTGAGCTTCTCTTGGAGCTTCTCTACGGTGGCAGGAACATCAGCCTGGCTTGAAGGCGCGTCAACACCGACCTTGGCCAGCTCCTCGATCACACCAATGTTCAAGTTGAACTTGGAAGCAGCGGGGGCAGCGGCTCCCTTCTTGCCGCCTTTCTTGCCCTTCTTACCACCGGTACCCATGAAGTAGCTCTCCTCCTCGGTATCCTTCTTCGAGATGCGAGTACCCTTGATGCCAGAGTCGTCCACGGTGCGCTGCGCCGAGGCGGCGAACTTGCTAGCAGATGTGGCTTCCTTGGCGGGAAGAGCAGATGCATCGAAGTGGCGGATAAGGCCTTCAGTAGCGTAGATCTCGTCCTGGTATGCGGGGGCACTGGCCTCCTCAAGGCGCTCTTTAGCAGCCGCCTTGCGCTTGCCAGCCAGGTAGGCAACCTGCTCCTGCTTCCTGCGCTCATTGCGGGCCTTGCGGGCCTGGAAATCGTATTCCTGGAACGCACGCTTCTGCTGGTAGTAGTTGTCCTTCAACTCCTTCCTGGCGAGGTACTTCTCCTGCTGTTCAGCACGAGCCTTGTCGGTTGCCTCGCGGAGAGCCTTCAGGTTCTTGAAAGCCTCGTCCTGCTCAGCCTTAAGGCCATCCAGCTCGGTCTGGAGCTCTGTGTATCTTTCGCTCAGTGCCTTCGCCTCGGGGTCATCGAGGAGCTTCTTCTGCTCGGCGATCTGGGCCTTAATGTCGTCGATGGACTTCTGCTGCGCATCGAAGCCAGAGAAGTTCTTGCGCGCCTTGTGGAGCGCAGAGATCTCAGAGAGAGCCTTCTTTTCGTCCACAAGCTTCATCATGCCAGAGTCAACCTGCTTCTGAAGGCGGGCAATCTCCTGGTCGACGTCCTCAGCAGACTTGAAGTTGATGCGGCTCTTGTTGGTCTTGAGCTCGTTCTGGCGGGACTTGAGCTGCTCGTCGAGCTTCTTCATCTTCTCGAAGATGGCATTGCGGCCGGTCTTGTTGCCCTGCTGGGTCTGGCGGATTGCGTTCAACTCGGTCTTGAGCTCCTGCTGGCGCTTGGCGTTGGGGGAGTCCTTGTTGTTAGGGCGGGCGGTGTCGAGCTTGGCCTTCGCAGCGTTCTGATTTATCGTCAGTCATTGCCGTCTAGTGTCTGTGGTCTGCAGTTGCTGAGACTGTGCGGCGGCATCGTGCGTTTGCGATAAACATGTGCGAGCGACTAAGCGAGATGTTGGAAATATAACGTACCAGCCTGTCCTGCGCAGCCTGGTGCTCTTTCTCTGCCTTGGCGAGGGCCTCCTTGTACTTGTCCTCATCAGGCTTCTCGGGGCGGACGTGCTGCTGCTTCTCTTGGGAAGCAGTCGCATCGGCGGTAGCCACCTGGGCGGCGGAAGGGGTTGCAAGTTCAGCCATCTTGACGTTCAATTGCAGTCGAAAATCCAATAGGGGGAATGCAACAGACGGGCGGGAATGGAGAGGTGAAGACCAAGGGAGGGTGATGGAGCTTGTCTGGTCCTGAGGACAAATAATTGATAAATTGGGCGGGTCGCTCCCTCGAACCGCGCACGGGTGGCCGCGGCGAGACTGCGGTAAGCGCTAAAGCCAGGCAAGCACTCTTCACCTGACAACCACAATATGGCAGAGCCTGCGGGGGAAAAGACCCCGATCCTGCTGCTCAAAACTAAATCTGTACCGACCGACACGTACGAAGAGCTGTTCTTGACCTGCGACAACCCAGAGTATGCGCCCGTATTCGTGCCTGTCCTGGAGCACAGGTTCAAGCGGGATGCTCTGAAAACTGTGCGTCAACACATACTCAACCGAGGATTGGTGCCGACGTTGCAAAATGGTCTTGCAACATATGGAGCTTTGATTTTCACTTCACAGCGTGCTGTAGAAGCTTTCAATGAAGTCGTGGAGGACATTCGAAAAGAAGGTACTTCCGTTGATGACCTGCTTCCAGAGAGTCTTCCTCTTTATGTCGTTGGTCCGGCCACCGCACGCGGGCTGCGTGCATTGAATCTGCGCTGCCCTATCCTGGGTGAGGAGACGGGCAATGGAGAAGCTCTTGCAGACTTCATATTGGAGCACTACAATTCCTTGTACCCTGGTGTTCCGAATCCACCGATTATGTTCATGGTTGGCGACAAGAGAAGGGATATTATTCCAAGAACTCTGCAGTCCGAACAGTTGCCTTCAGACCGGAGCGCCAGGGTAGACGAGTTAGTGATCTACGAAACTGGCGAGATGCATTCGTTCAAGTCCAACTTCACCAACATATGGCAGGCAAATGCTGTCAGCGGACGAAAGCGCCAATGGGTCGTAGTCTTTTCTCCAACAGGCTGTCAAGCCATGCTCGAAAGTCTAGGCCTTCTGGATATCGAGACTGGAAGGGCCAGGAAGATTGCTAGCAGGAGGGACATACTGATATTAACGATTGGTCCTACAACCCGCGACTATCTGATGACGGAATTCGACTTTGTGCCTGACGTTGTCGCGGAGAGACCAAGCCCTGACGGCATTGCTGAAGGCATACGAGCTTTCCTGAAGCAGCAGTCATAAAGATGCACAGGCTACACGCGCTGTCACATATTGTATAGTTTATCGTATGCAATAACAAGTAGGAACCTCCTGCGTGTCAATACAAGGTCAGAAGCTGAACTGTTTACAGTCAACAGATCAAGACTCGGCCCGTGCTCGTACCTGGTTGCAGTCGAGGTCGGAACTCTTACGATGTACCAAAATTATCACGTGACTGTGCGACAATGGTGACATCACTTCGAACGCGTCAAAACACGCTAGATGAACAGCTCAAGGCTGTGTCGCGTCCTTGAGAACATTGATCTCATCACACCCTCTGAAGCTTCTCAATCGTTGAACTGCTTTCTCTCTACTTCTTGACTCGCCTTCATCAAACCACTATGGCAGGAACGCGCTCGTCGGCACGCAATGCCAGCAACAATTCGAGTCCGTCTAAGAATGATGCTGTAGCTGGCACTAAGCGGAAGCCTGAGGCAGATGCGGAATCCTCGCCCCAACGTGGTCGAAAAGCGTCCAAGAACCAACCTACAATCGACAGCATGCTTGATGGTGGTGACAACAAGAAGTCCGAGGACGATGCCAAGATGCAGGAAGCTGCGAAGGACGCAGTAGAAGATGCCACGAATGAAGGGGCTGGGTCGAACGATCGACCATCGAAGAACGAAGACAGCAACGCCACAAAGAAGAGCACAGATACAAAAGAGACAAACGGCCAGGAAGCCGATAGCAAGGCAACATCGCCACACGATGACAGCGCTGAACATAAGACGGAAGTTGAAATTGAAGAGAGCGGTGCTATCGAGGAATCCTCGCAGCGTGAGAAGAAGATGCCATCCAACATCCTTGAGAAAGGCGTCATCTACTTTTTTGCGCGAAACCGCGTCAGTGTCGATGAGGCTGAGAGTGTTGGCGACCTCCAACGAACCTTTTTTGTCCTTCGGCCACTCCCCACCGGCGCTAAGCTGGGTGATGGCGCTATCCAAGATACCCAGAACAATCGTCTCTTCGCTCTGCCTAAGAAGGTGTTCCCTAAGTCTCACAATGACCGCTTCATGGCCTTTGTCGAGAAGGCAAATACGACAATTCAAGATCTCAAGGACAATTTTTTCCAGGGCTCTGAGTACAACACACAGATACAAAGCACTCGAAAGAATGACCCAGTCACCCCCATTGCAGAAGGCGTATACCTGATTACTCGTACCGAGGATGCCACTACACATCTGGTATACTCTACGACCATCCCCTCTGAGATTGGTGAGGTGCAAGAGGATCTCGGTATCAAAGATCAAGGCAGCTTCGTTATTAGTGTGAAGAACCCTGAACGTAGTGGCCCTGCCAGTGCCTCCTTGCCGCAGAAGCCCGACTTCTCTAAGGAAATCATCGAGGAGTTCCGCGGTCTTGCTTGGTCAGAGGTTAAGCCCATATACCTTGACCACGAGTACTGTCAGATCTTGCTCATCGGCGAGAACACTGACAAAGCAGTCGAGCCTACCAAAAAGAATGAGAGACACAACAAGGAGACCCCGAAAGAAGAGATTGAGCAGCTTGAGCATGAAGACGAGCTTCGTGTGCAGCATCTCAAAGGTAAGTCTAGAAGCTTCACGGCACTATCACGCACTAACGCACTCGTAGGTGACGATTCGGTCTACGAGGATCTGAAGATCAGCAAAGACGAATACCCGAAATTACCAACGACTTGGTAAAGTACATTAGAGCGACGGTGCCCACACCGTCCTGCGGCGCTGCAATGCGTTGTCCAGTATGCTTGTCTACGAGCAAAGTAAGAGCTAGGGTTGCTTTATTGCCTCTTTCATTTAAAGGATAACACTTCTGCAGCCACACCACCCAAAACCTGCAGTATGTAGAAACTCAAATGCCCCAGTAGCGATATCATACTTGTACAATAGAAAGTAGAAATCAATTCTATTATATGTAGTTCTTATCAAGCAACATCACAATAGCTAAGTACTAGCACAAACCATAGTCCAAAGGACTACAAACTAGAACTACTTCTACGTGTTTGCCTGCCTGTAGTTCTCTAATATCTCAACACTTGTAGTGCGTAGGCGTGTAGAGTTCTACGCTGAGGTCCTATCTGCAGGTAATTTTAACAGGCAAGGTAGTTAGTTATAATACAATTAGATTCCCCACGTAATGTTCTGTACGGCGTAGTAGTGCTGATTGTTTACAGCCCATGTTGTTTCTTTACATTATACTACTTCCCCTTCTCACAAAACTTTATCATCAGCCGGGCTCGTACATGAAAATCATTAAGGAGTGCCGGCAGGCTCAGTGTGACAATTAAGGTTCAGCCAATCCATAGAAAATAGGTAGCAAGTTTAAAGGTAGTCGATAGCTGACAAGTCAATGTACTAAGGTATCTATATCTATAACCTCCTGCCCCAAAGCTCGAACATACCTTACGTCCACCGCGCCCACGCGTGGTGGTGGCCATGCAGAAGTGCGGTGCATAGTTGCGCCTGTCACAGCACAGGCGCGTACTGCCCTCGAAAGAAACAAAAATTCACAAAAATGAAGCGCGCTAACACCGGGGTATAGGATACTCTCTCCCATCTGCTAAAAACGCCAGCGCATACAATCCATGCACGATGGGGGGGAAAAGTCGCATAAAATACGTTTCAGTTTAAAACGTGGGATAAAAACCATTGAACCAACCAGGATCCGTATAGGTGAAGGGTGAATGTGGTATCGTGATTGCAGCCTCACGTGTCGAAGCAAGAGGGACGATTTGTGAGAGCCTATCTCCAAACAGCTCTGTCACCAGCGCTCGACTGTCGACCACTGACACCAAGACTCGATTGTCGGCCATTGACACCAAGACTCGACTGTCGACCAGCGATACCAAGGCTTGACTGGCGCCCGCTCACACGACTCGATCGACTGTCACCGACCCTGCTCTTTGAGGCCTCTCCGGTGCCGCCAAGCCTGCTGGAAGCGCGACCAGGTGTAGGAGCAGGTGTCGATAGATGATTGGCTGAAGTAGTGCGTGGCTTAGGTGCAGGCAGGAGACTAGTTCGGCGATTGTTCATTGCGCTAGCTGGGCGGGTGGTGCGACGCGCGATCGGACTGTCCTCTAGGGAAGAGTTGTTATCATCATCTGCGATAGTTACCCGGCGAGAGGAGCTTGGAGTCCCGGCGGATGGCGATGAGCGCACAAATGTCGGGCTTTTGAGTGGTGTAGCAGGTGCTTGCAGTGCGCTCGCTACAGGACGTCTCATAGATGATTTCGCCGGTGTTGCGGAGGCGGACCGAGTAGACGGAGGGGGTGAGAGCATAGACGAGCGATTCGACGAAATTCGAACGGGGATTGAGGACTGTCCTGAGACACTCCTGAGTGGTGTGGCAGCCGTAGGCTTGTTCAAATGGCCAACAAGGGTATCGCTTATGACAGTGCTTGTGTTCCAACGAGGTTTGTTCGCAGGTCGTTCGGATGAAGGAGTTGACGATCGAGCTGCCCGTGTTGGTGTGCTGGCCAAGGTTCGAGCTACCGTTGGTTCCAAGTACGTAGAAGGCAACGCCTTGCGGACTACGCTGCCTGAAGCGAGCGGCATACTTGAGTATCGACGGTTCGGGGGAACAGATGACTTTGTTGTGGAGGTGCTAGATTGGCGTGATGCTCGGCCAGCAGGAATTACGGTACCATAGTCGCTACTCTTACGGCTCATCACAACACTTGATGCTGGGGAACTACCTGGAGTTCCCAGGGACGCATCAGTTCGCATGGACAGAACCGTAGAGACAGAGTCGCGGAGCTTGCGGGACGCAGACACCTCGTCCAAGATAGCGTCCATCTGTTGAATCTCTCTCTCCAAGTCGACCATCTTCTGCCGAACGTCTTGCTGTATCCGGAGGATCTCGCCGTTAACAGTGGACCTATGCTTCATCTCAATGTCGATCAACTCGAGCACCCTCTTCATGGATGGCGGATAGTGGCCCTTCTTATCTTTATATGTGATGATTCGGGAACCCAGCTTCTCGTCGTCGCCATCTTCAATTGCCTGTCGTAATCTCTCAATACTCTTCATGGACGAATCGTACATGGCCACAGCTTTGCTGCCGGCCTGCCTAAAGCTGTGTACCCATTTGTCTTCGCCAAGCTCTTCTCTGAGGGCATCTGCCTCAGCCTCCAGGTTCTTCTCCTGTTTCTCCAACTGCTCTTTCCTGCGCATTAACTCATCACACGCCGAGGGAAATAAGTTGCTCGCTCTCATCTCAAAGGAAGCTAGTCGCATGGGCAGGAAGTCGAGCGACGCTCGCAATGGCTGCAGCTTGGCAAAGATTTCGAGCAGGCGAGAGCTCTCTTGTTCGATCTGAGGGATGGGCGACATCGGGGAAACGACGGTCAGTGTCGGCGGCATACTAAGCCGGTTGTTTCCATGCAGCTTGTTTTTGCGAGGAGTTTCCTCTACAATCGTCTCTAGGTCAGCGATGTCGAACTTCTCGGCAGATTCGGCGACGGAATCAGATATGACGCGATGTCTGCGCTCTTCCATCTCAAAAACAAGACGGCTGAGCGTTTCCACCTCGGCGCCAATCTCGCCTAGCACTGAGTTCCAAAGCTCTTCCCACTCCATAGCAATCTCGACCTGGTTCTTGATACCTTTGAGTGTGCGCTTAATCTCACTCCAGTCGCCAACAATCTCTTCCATCTGTGTGACTAGGGTGGTTTGGTCCTTCAGCGGCAGCGCCGCAATGTCTGGTCTTGACTGCAAATCTTCGATGGCGGTGATGTAGACTGTGATGAGGCCTTCGAACTTGCCAATCGCAGCATCGACCTCCGTTAGACCCTCTCGCCCTGCTGCAGCAGCCCATTCCACGTCGTCGTCCGCATCAAGTCCATTGAGCACCTCTGTAGCCTTGGCCATCCATAGCCGAATGTCGTTCGCTGAGCTGTGCAGTGCTCGGCCTGCTTGTGTGGACGTGGGGAGTGCGGTGATCTCAGACGCTATCGTGGTGGGCGGAAGTTTCATCGATGTCAATTGCTGGATCTGGTTGGTGAAGCTTGCCTTGGAAAGAGTGTAGATCGAATTGGTGCGGTGGAGGTGACGGCGAGCAAAGTAGGATGCTACATCCACTGCATTGTGGTTGTCGAGGACTGAAACCTCGTCGTCTATGTTCACGTGCACTGGAGGTGTGTCCTTGGGGGGTGGGGTGGGTGGGCATTCCACATCGGCGACGGGAGTGGTATCAGACTCGGCGATAGTCTGATCGAGGCGCTTTGTCTTGGTGATGTCCGGCAGGCGGTACTTCTGCATGTCGAGAACATCGTCGGCGTCAGATTCGGAGGGCAGGACACGGTCGCTGGTGCTGACGACGCTGCTGATGTCGCTCTCGAGGTCGCGCTCCATGACCAGCGCAGGGACGCTCTCGCCGGTCAGCTGGGGGATCAGCGGGGTGCCGAACTGGCTGCCGGTGCCGGTGCTCCAGGCAGTGCCGCGGCGCTCGACGCTGAAGGTGCGCTTGGTGGAGTGGAAGTCGTCGAGCTGCTTGATCTTCTCCTCGGCAATGCGACCAATGGAGGTCAAGGCAGGCGCGGTCTTGGTGGCAGAGTCGTTGTTCGCCTGGTTCAGGAATTTCATGCGGGCAAGCAGGCCAGGAGAGACGTTACGGGCAAGCTTGGTGGTGCTCTCGAGGATGCTGCCGCTGTTCGAGGCAGTGCGCCTGAGTTGGGTGCGCGGGGATGACGATGCGGTGCTGCTCGCCGGCGCGGGAATGCTAGGCGGTGTCGCTGCCACCTCACTCTGCGCGGGGCTGTCGACCGATTGCAGCGCTCGCTGGTCGCTCATGGGGTCATTGTCTGCTGCTGCTGCTGCTGCTGCTGGTCGACCCTGGAAGCTGCTCTGCGTCATGGAAATGGGAGGAAAGAGGAGCAGCCGCGACTGTGCGGAAGGTGCAGGGTTGCAGGCACCTGTGCTTGTGCCTGTGCTGGGTCCTAGTCGGGGAGTCGCGTTCGCCTAGTCGGTGGTTCGCCACTGTCAACAAACAACACAGCATGCATGAGCTAGCCGACAGCGGGTGATAGATACGACAACGTGATGCAATGGGCAGAGTGTGACGAGAAGATGCAGTCGTCAGCCCCCTCATTGCCGCGCAGAGGCACGTCGGACTCTTGACGACACTGCTGTTTCACGCAAAACGGTTTGTCCGCACGCCTGACACACGGCCCCGGCGAACCGCAATCTACACTAGCTTGACCCCTGTTTTCCAGAAGCACTGGCTCATCTCACTAACTGCGTCTGTGGGTCCCGTATCAGCGGACGACCTCATTTCCTTTCCTCGATACTCGGCATCTAGAGCCTCCATGGAGAATAGGACACGTTCACTCAGTGCTGTGCGCGAAATGCTCGAATTATGAAATATTGCATGACCTCTTAACTATGTAAATGCTGCGCTACTGCAAGTGATGCTAGTGCTGTTCAAAATGGGGTATCTGACTCCAGTTGAGGAGGGAAAATATGTGAGCGCTTCACTCAGGCAGTCGTCGTCTACCAGAGGCAATGCCAGTCACTGACTGACCAATGTCTCGAAATGCGACGCGACGACTGAAGGATCGGCAGCTTTGTACGAATTAGGTACTTGTAGATGGGGGGAACATAGACAAAGAAGGAGATACGAAATGCGGCCGCGATATTCAAGCACCAACTTCAAGGAATGCTTCGTTCCCGTCATATCGGGGTGGACTCGATACTTGGGTTGCGGATGTGCAGTGTCGGTGCGCGGATCTGGTTCTTCTGCTTCAACCACTCTGAAGTGATCTCTTCGCGCACGCCTTGACACCACTGCAAGACAGCAGCATCGAATTTTCGCCACACTGCGAGGTCCTGGCCTTGGACAATGCCGAGCACGTCGACGTCTAATTTGATGTCCCAGCGTAGCTCAGCAGCCTTGACCCAATAACGTAAGTTGTCGGCACAACGATACGGCTTTGCTGTATCAGTATGGTACTGTTTGATCTCTTCGAAGTGGCGACGCGATTTCCTCACAAGACTGTTGTGGAGGTGAACAAGTCGAAGACCATTCTGTAGTGCTAAGAGGAATGGCGTTTGGGGCTCAAATTCGGTGGGCTCGGTCCACTCGGGCAGGGTGTCCGTATGGTTGTCGAAGGACCTGAGGAACAGCAACTCTCTCTCACGCTCCCGTCCAGACCAGTCACCCTCGCGCCAGGCCCAGCTCTCCCGCTCTGCAAGCTCTTGCCTTTCCTTCTCTTCCTCAATATCGAGCAAATCATTAATGCCTTCTATCCATTGCCTAATTTGCGCAACCTCGTATGGTTGCACGCCGTTGTTGAAGTTGCGTATAGCCAAACGTTTTAATACTTCGAGGACTTGATAGAGCTCTTTGCGAATCTCACGCTCAGCTTTGATTGCGTACAGTCGTTGTGGTTCTTCGTGGGCGGTATAGTAGTTCTTCGCAGCCCTTATTGCAAGTGTCGTAACATCCAGCAGGTTCAGCCCTTGTATCTCGTGCCAACCCGCTGCATCAGCCGAGCGTGGTCCAGAGCCACCCGTGTTTGCAGGGTCGTTGTTGGCGAATTCCTTGTCCAGCTCTTTCAAATGCTTGCTGGCTTCGTCGAGCGCTTCGCGCAACTCGCGTCGTAGAACAGTCATATCCGGGGGTGGCGGTACATATACCGGATTCTGCTTGTAGGTGCTGACTGTAGGTGGCAACATCATCGGCTCGCTGCTGTCCCAGTCCATGAGAGCGTTCTCGTCACGGGGCGATTCTGCTAGGCTCTCTCCAAAATCATAAGCCGATAGAGAAGGCGAGACTGGCGACATTATCGATACATCTCCGTCTTCGGTCCCTCCAGGGCTTCTTGAGCCCGACTTCCTAGTTCGTGCGACTCGTCCAGTGGCTGCATCGAGCAGGCCAGTCCGAGCAAAGTAATACTGCAGATGCGCAATCGTGCCTAGGTTCATAACGCTCTCTCGATTCTTCGCTGATGTCGAAAATTGTGTTCCTTCTGGTCTCATGTAGCCACGCCTCCCGCCACCCTCTGAAAGCCGTGAGCCAACTGAGCGCGACGAGACGCTCGAAGCCGTCGATACCGAGCGGTCCAGTTGCGGCACTGCGTTGAGTGCAAGGCCAGGTGTGATCCATGACTCTGGCGAAGAGCTTCGCTCTGGTGGGGGTGTGGGCATCGAATCCATGATGAGGATAGTGGGGTCGGTGGGTGTTGACAGAGAGCGAGGGCGTTATTTGCAGACACCGGGTCAGAGGCGGGAATGTTTTTGTGCGGACATGCGTTGCGGGGAGCAGTTCGGCCGGTGCTTGCAAAGGTTCATGGGTGAATCACGGGAGTTGCCAGGTGTGTTGAAAGGGGTGTTTGATTGCCTAGCGACGCGGGCCCTGTCGCGTTGTTTTGCGACACTAGCGTGATCGTGTTGGCTCCAGCATCGCCGCACGCGACCATCGACAGTAGGGAAAAGACACACGGCTACATGGAGCCAGTTGGATGGGCACGAACCATCTCATAAAATGATTTATCGCTGATGAGATATGCTGTACAGACCGCCTGTGGGCTCCCTGACCTCCAAGGGCCCCGCAATTCTGGCGCAAGGCGGACCCCGGCTCTCGGTACCCAATTACCGTTGGATCCGTCTTTCACCATGACGTTGCGCACCTGCCTCAGAAAGTTGACATCGTAAGCGAGGCGCAAGAGGGATTGACTCTGATTACAGTCTTAAGCTTCGGTACTCACACTGGTACTTTTCCTTCAATTGAGACACTGAATGAGACGGTTCTTTACAGCAGCAACCATAATGTCTGACAAGCGAGTACGTCATTGCAGTTTCGCGTCTGTTAACAGAGCTAATATAGTAGATCTCCTTCAAGGTTGATGGCGAAGTGCAGGGTAGGTCGAAGCTCACAACGGACCGCAAGTGTAGCTAACGGTGCAAACAGGCGTCAACTTTCGGTATGATCAGTCACGGCTCTCAACGCACGATACAGGCAACAGTTAACAAAGTGTCCAGGTCCTCTACGCAGAAGGAAGCTAAGAACATCGGCGTTACTGGCTTTGTGCTGAACGCTTCGGATGGCACTGTTAGTATCAATCGTACTCATAACGCGTCCAGTATTGACAGGTTTGCACAGGTACAAGGCGAAGCCCAGGGTACAGCCGATCAAGTCAACGAATTCATCCAGTACCTCAACAAGGGTCCGTCGGCAGCATCCGTTTCTGGGGTGAAGCATAACGACATCTCTGTAAAGAGTGGCGAAAGCAGTTTCAACGTCAAATGAAGCAGTGAAACACTGATTGAGGGTGGGATGACAGATTGAAGAAAGAAAATCTGCCGAGATGCGGATTCTTCTATAGGGCATCATGCTTACTCTCACACAATAAGATAACAAACTATTCACCATCAAAGTCGGGTGGGGATTACAAGGTGTGTCCTTGGACTGTTGATTCGACTGACAAGCTCTCGCAACCCTAAAACAAGGCATATGATCAAAAAAAAAAGGGTGCAGCCTACGGTCTTCACGGTGCTGGACTTTGTGAGAGACTATCCAGCGTACTACATTGCATCATATGCCAGTTCACACCGCTCCCCATCGCTCTGCATATCGGTCGTTCGTTGGGTCGGTGTTTCTCTCGTATTCACTCCGGTCTGCGACGTACTGCGCAGTCTCTTCTCCAAACACCTCGCTCATCCAAGCGAAAATCAGGTCAATGCCCGCAGAGATGCCTGAACTAGTCCAGAATTCTCCATCCACCACCCATCTTGCTTTGGCGACCCAGTTGACCTTAGGGTGTTTTTCCTTGACCTGTAATGTTCAATCAGTAACAGACATCTACGTCTTCGAGAAGGGCTCCTGCTTCATACCTGGTTAAAGGCCCTCTTGTTGGTTGTTGCTTTCTTTCCATCCAGCGCGCCTGTCCTGGCTAGGATCTCACTTCCAGTGCATACTGTTAAGATCCACTTGATGTCTCCGCGTAGATGCTGTTGTGGCGCAGTAGTTAAGCCCAAAGAAGCAAGATAGTTCACTACAGGCTTCATGTTCTCATCGTTCCTATTACCCAAACCACCCGGAATGATCAAGACCTCCAAGTCCTTTGGCGCATCATTAAACGTATGTGTGGGCACGATGCGTTGGTCGAACTTTGAGCCCTGTTGGACTTGGACGAGATGCTTTGTCCCAACGGGTTCCAGAGTCGCAGCTATAATGGAGAGGTTGAGAGTGTGCGAATTCGAGAGCACATTTAGGGCATCCAGAGGACCACATACGTCGAGAAGCTGGAAACCCGGAAACAGTATGACGCCAAAGTTCTTGGGCAACGCGGAGGTAGGCATGGAGGACGATTTGGTGTGGGTTCAGCACACTAACGTACACGTAGGTACTTGAGTAGTACTATTTCAGTGGTAGTGCATGACTCTGAGTGCAACTGTAATTGAAGGTAGAGGTCAACAGAGATATTAGTAAGCTCTGGCGGGGTGACTTCCTCGGCACATTTGGCAGGCCGCCAATGCCATCAGCGTGAGATTTTCAGTATTGATTAAAAAGAAGCGCAGAATGTAACTGGAATCCATTCTTTCAGAGAATTTTCCACGAGCTTTGCGTAATATATCTATTCCAATACGCTTACTAGACAACGCCATTCATATGGATGCCCTGAGTATCTTGTTGATAGACGGTAAGGAGCGTCCTAGCTTTCTCGATCCTCTCTTTTGTCAATAGATAGCTGCTCGGAATATCTCCGCTTTGCACCATCTTTGTCTGAATGGCGATAAGATCCTGGCCTGCCTCTTCGTCAAGAAGCATCTTCACAACCGCGGAAGCGCAGAGCGTCGTATTTGGCATGCCATGACCCGTGTAACCCCCCGAAATCCATAGACCTTTGTGGTCTGGTACCTGACCAACCCAAGGGTGATTGTCACGACCTAGTCCCGTCAGTTAAAGCCTATGAGGCGAAAGGAAGGGGACGTACTATAACCCATGATGCCTGTCCATTGGCCAACAGCCTCGAGTTCCTTCAACCCTTCCGTCTCGCCGTCAAGCTGGAGGACTTTCAGAAGTGCACTGCGAAGGTATGCTGCTGAATCCTCATCAATGATACTATCATCCGATACGCCGATAGTTGGGAGATGACCTGCTCCGCGACCGCCGCCAAACATCAAATGTCCACGAGGATTCGGCACAGCTTCGAAGGGGCGTTGGACGAGATAATCATCGTTATTAGCCGGTTGGCCCAAGGCAGCAACCATTCCGTGCGAGTCTGGTAGAATCGTGCTCCCTTTCGGGGGAAGGAGAGCTGACATCTCACCACGCACAGGGACTACGAGATCAGCAAAGTGGGGCAAGATCGCAGAGGTATAACCATTGGTAGCGAGAATGATGTTCTTTGCGCTGATTTCACCGCGGTCGGTGTGCAATGTGTGTTTGCCGTCGGTGGATGTAATCTTGTTGACCGGAGTATTGGTTTGCAAGTTGAGCTGTCCAGCTTTGACAAGGTGCTCCAACATGAAAGCGACCAACTTGTACGGCCATAGACTCGCTGCTCCCTGACTGAGTGTCGCTCCAACAGCCTCGGGAGAGACCCGATGCTTTTTCAGCTCCTCTGTATCCCGGATGACTGTGACCAGACTCCTCAGCTCTGGATCTGTTGTTTCTAAGTACGCAAGCTCCTTCTCAGCCTCGCTCATAACCTGCTCTGTCCAGAATGAGCGACAACCGGACACATCGCGCCATTCGCATGGGACATTGTGCTTCTTGATGTACGATCGGACTGCGTGAACGTTTTTCATTTCGAAGGCAGCTACCTCAGCGCTGCGGTCAAAGAGGAGTGGTTGGCAGTGGCCGCCATTCTGTTAGACCACGGTTAGCAAGATATTCATTCGTCATATCTATGTGCGGTCTCTTATACAGAAGCGTCTTGAGACCGGATGGGTATCCCTAACTCACCCTTCCTGTGGCTCCCCAGCACGCTTCTCTAGCTTCAAGAAGCACAACGCTCTTTCCTTTGGCCCTCTCATCCTCAGCCAGGTATCTAGCGGCAGATGTACCGGTTATGCCACTTCCGACAATGACGATATCAGCTTCGGCGGGAAGCTCTTCTGTAGTACGGTGTCCGATCAAGAACTCGTTGGGCTCGCTGTGCCAGAAGGAGTTGCTGGATACGGGAGTGGGAAGTGTGGAGCGTTCGTGCTTCATGTTGCGATGTCGGGGGTAGCTTGAGGCAAGATAGATGTGGGGGGAAGGAGAGCTGCAGGAGAGTTGCAGAAGAGCTTGTGCTGGGTCATCCGAGATCTTTATGTTCCCCACCTGATTGCGATATGGCTGCGTGAATGCCGATTCGGGATTTGCTATCCTTTCTATGGGCTCTGCTATCTTGCGGCATTCAGTCTGAGAGGTCGATCGCCTTCTCGGAATAAGACGTTAACGCCGCGTGACGATTCAGGCTGATCATGCCGAGCCGAACACCCTTCAGTTTAACGCCTTTACACAGGAATTCTTTTGAAATGTTCTTTTTATCCGCTCGTAGATGTCGCCTGCATGTAGACATAACGAGTTCAAGGCCATTGAGGTACTCTGCGAGCGGTGAGAATGTGCAACTGGGGCCAGCGGCGGCTGTGTCTCGATAGCTGATGATGTAACGAACCCCACCTACGAGATGTGACCCTCTCTGACAGAGAAAGTCACAGCTCCTCACATTCTGTATTATTATTGTTTATCAATTTATTTTCTCTTAGAAAAGAGAATATAGCACTGTAATCATAAAGACGTAATTCGTCAATGCCATTTCGCAACTCGCATTTGCGCAAATTGATTGATTGATAGTAATTAACGTCTATACTCATACTAGCTACATAGTATGGACAACCTCCCGAAGGGTATAGTAAGACGTGTGGAGCAAGTTGCATTCATGGGGTACAACCCCTGACTGCTCCAGGCAGAACACAGTTCGTGATAAAGTGCCGCGCGCGGTGTGAATGGGTAGTATTAGTGGAGATGTACACACCGCGCGAGGCCAATCCACGCAGCGATTCCTCCGCTGGCTGAAAAATCGCCGCTGTAGGTATGTAGTTTGTGAAGGTCTGGGCCGAAAGGCCCGATCGCATTTGCGCAAAGTTCAATAGAAACTAATGTCTTAATTTACAAGTACGTGGTATCATATATTGTAACAACGCGACGTCTCCCTTCTGAGATTCGTAATTGGGATGGCACGTCCAGCGATTATATCCATTCCTCAGGTAAGTGCCCGGCCCATCGTCGTGATCTTGCATCATGTCCTTCGACGCTCGAGAGCTCCTCTAGCAGTATCCCTAAAAGAGAACCCGTTGAAAAGCCAGTCATTAGAATGCCGCCCGCGCCACAGATCACTACCACCGGTCGACGTTCTTTGGTTCTGCTGAAGACGGGGTCGTTGCGCTTTCACAGAAGCTTGTGTTGGTGTTGATTGCGAGCCATTGCGAGTTTGTGATCGCTCACGCAACCGCTCTGTAATTATACCGAGGAATGCACGTGGAGTTGGCGAACTTGACGTGGATGTGGGAGACAGCGGCTCATTGGATTCAACCGAATTTTGTGAACCGAACGTAGATGTGCGGATGGGAGGCGTTGATTTGAAGTTTTCTTGGTCGTGTGCACCCATGCTTGCTGGTTGGTAGCTGCTCAGAATCGCAGTGC
This sequence comes from Epicoccum nigrum, assembly GCA_002116315.1. NCBI lineage: Eukaryota > Fungi > Ascomycota > Dothideomycetes > Pleosporales > Didymellaceae > Epicoccum > Epicoccum nigrum. The sequence continues at coordinate 139,289 of KZ107844.1, read as the reverse complement.
GTTTATCTGTCGAGACAAAGGACGAAGTAAAAGGGTTCACTAATATGGTACGATGGAGTTTAAAGGATTGTTCTGGGGCTAAGAGGACTATCCCTCAAGCTCAATATATACACCAAACGTCCTGCCTGTCCTCTGCTTGTATCCTGCAAGCTCGCGCAGTCCGCTCTTAGCCTGCGTCCATGCTCGAATGAGGGTGTCGGTGACCAAACCCGCTCCTCTGTGTGGATTAACCAATCGTAGTCCTCAGCGGACGAACTGAACGCCTGATTTGGTCGGTATCTTGTCGTTCGCTCCAAAATCTCACCGACTCTGACATGCAGCTCTACGTTTTAGAGTGGGTCCACGAACGCAAACGAGCGACAACGCACAGAGCCGAGACCCCTCGCCTGAATGAGTCTCCATTGCGATACCAATCACTATGCAAATGGTGAGCAGCTTCGTCGACGGCTCAAAGCCAAGGCTGTCGTGACACTCCCGCTCGGTTAGAAACAAAGGGCAGGACACTAATTGTACAGAAGCAACAGTGCACAGTGTTGTCGCATCCCGCCGTTAAACGTGGGTAATTGTCGGATCTCGACTTGTACTCATTCCCAGGGATCGTGTACGCCATCTGTCCTGTTGATTGGTATTATCAATGATCACAACCTAAGGAACAACAGTTCATGGCACATGTCAGACAACCTGTTGCTTATCCCCAATTCTAAACTGTAGAAGCAAAAAGAGGGTGGTTCATCGTTCATAGAGACTGGGGTGAATCGGAAGTTGTTATTTTGGAAACCTCCCCCCCACCCCCCAAAAAAAAGCTGATGCTGGCCGACTTCAAACTTGTGCATCAACAGCTATTCAAAACAAATTTACAGTGCCTGGCCCTATAATCCTACCCGAAACCAGACCCTAAAAACTCTACCAAAGTAACAGCGTAACAAGAAGGTTCTGGTTTTTGAACTTTGATGTTCCTCGCCAAGACGCTCAAAACTCGGTCCGAAAGCAGCTTTGGGGTCCCAATAGCTTAGTCAGGGAGGGGCCCAGAACGACAACTACCGGGTGGATCCCGCACATGGACAAAAAGAAAATCTTCCGATACAATGAGAATAGAATGGTATGCATTCTCCGGGACTCGAACCCGGGCCAATTGCTTGGAAGGCAATTATGATACCCTTTCACCAAGAATGCTTGATGAGAAGTTTTTAAATAATAAAAATTATAGACCCTATCTTGAATGAAAGAGTTCCCCCCGTGGGTCTTCCGAACAATGCTCTTAGCATCACATGCAAACGCAATAAAATCTGACCAATCAATCTGCGCGGTTCTACTTGGTAGCGGGGGGGGGGGGGGAAAAATATATGCTTCCTGGCGGCTACCCCAAAATGTCTATAATACCCCGGGACAGGCTATACCAATTCCCAGCTGGAAAATCTTTTTTTGACTTATCATGTAATCTGGAAGGTCCCGACCTCTTCTTTCCCTACAAACGTTCGGAACCAACACATACCAATCTTATGTAATCCCGCATGAATCCCTTT
>KZ107844.1:0-137756 GCA_002116315.1 Epicoccum nigrum | reverse complement strand
ACAATTCTCAGTGAAATTATGGAATGCGATGCAACCTGCGGCGTGTCGTCATATGCTCCACCCACTGCGTCCGCTCCTATACTTGGTTGGTCTATATGCACGCGCCTGTTATTTTGTGTTGACTGTTCGGGACAGAAAAAAGGGTTTACCCTTCCCCTCCCGTCTTTTTGCGTAGTTGGGGTTGTGAAAAAGGGGGGGAGGGGGGGGGGGGGGGGGGGGGGGGGGACAAATATATGCTTCCTGGCGGCTAACACCAAAGTGCATCTATTACGCTGGACAGGCTATTACAAATTCCAGCTGGACAATCTATGTTTGACATATCCTGTAATCTGGACGAGTCCGGACTCTTCTTATGCTAACAAAGTTCGGAACCCACACATATCAATCTTATGTAGTCCCGCATGAAGTCCGATGCTTTGATAAGTGTCCGTGGGATCATCACTCCGATTCAATGTTGACAGAAAATGAATAATCAAGAGCTCCAGTAATGCTCTACGCCGACAACATCTTAAAAGCATGTAGATCGCTGTAATAGATGTGATGGCTACAAACACGTTTACATCGCATCTTGATAATCCCACGATATCAACACCAGCATGGCGCTAAAAATTTCTCTTTCGAGCGTTCTATTCCTGGGTGCCACAGCTCTCACTATTCATTCGACAGATGATCTGCCCACACTTGCTACAAGCAACGATCTCAATTGCGCACCAGGCGGTAACTTCGACCTGAAAGCGTTCAATCTACAACTACCTACCGGAAGCTCTGGAAAAGTCGATCAAATATCCGGGGTCAAGCTTGCCGGATGTCAGGGCTGGTCATCGCCTGACTATTTCTACACCTCTTCGTCTGGCGCACTCATGATGAAAGTCCCGTCACGCTCGGTCTGCGTGACAACACCAAACAGCAAGCATTGTCGTACTGAGTTACGAGAGTCCTTGCCTAAATCCTGGGACCCCAAGAACAGCGTCAACGTCCTCAAAGTGACCTTGTCAGTGCCCACACCTGACGACTCGAAATACGGGACCGTCATCGGGCAGGTGAAAGTTGACGATGATATCTCGAAGAAGCCAGTGGCGGAACTGTTCTACAACCGTTCAGGCAATTTGACTATCGGTGTCTCTCAAATTCCGGATGTCAGCAGTCTGAAGATGACTGTGGTGGGACATGTTGAAGTAGGCAATACGTTCCAATATCAGCTGAGCTATGAAAGCGGAAAACTCGGTGTGCAGATTGACGGCGGAGAGAAGAAGATTATGGGTACTGGTGAGCTGAAGAGCCCACGGAGTTATTTCAAAGTTGGCAATTACAATCAGGGACACGAGCCGAGCGAGGTAGTATTAAACGACGTGCAGATTAAGCACCAGGCTTGAGGTATGTTGAATAATTATACGAAATAGTTGCATTTCGTTAGAGCAATCCGCAATATGCGTCAACCATAGAATACACGCCGCTACTCGCGTGATCTAGTATAGATATAATACAGTATTGCCGAAATTGATATAGGATGGAATATGCAGTGGATTGCGGAAGATTCCAGAAGCTTGATAGAAAGGGAGCACCTAAGGCTAGAAGGTGAGTAAGTAACTACTTTTTAACGTTGTGTGTGTTAGATCCAATTAGGCAAGCCGAAGATAGTAAAGAGGTGTGGTGAAAATAAGTCTCTGTCACTGGCCTCGTGATTGCTGCTGTACCAGATTGATCATCCTAAGTGATGATAAATGACGCTGAGTGCCGCTGAGAATCGTCGAGGTCGGCGTTAGGGTGAGTAGACCTCAGCAAAGTCGCCAAGAGGCATCGCATATATCACCAGCTGACTGGGCTTTCTCTGGTACTAACCCGCTAGCTCTAAAAACAACGGAATACAACTAATGTGTAAAGATGAATGTTCATAGGTGAATGTTTTACCCCACTTTGTGCTACTAACATCTCGCTTCACGTTCACCGCTCACTATAATTGACGTCATCCCTGCTCATCCCGCGTCCCCGCACGCTTTCCGCAGCTTCCGCGAACCACTCCAGCCGTGCACTAATCTAGTCGACTGCATTAACAAAAATATGTCTGGGTCACAAGATACTTATACTTGTCTTGGTGGATACTCTGGAGACACGTTCAGCACGTCTCAGCTGCGTTCCACTCGCGATTCAAAATACAAGGAAGTGCACACGGAAACCAGTGGAAGCAACTACACGAAAGGCAATAGCGAGGAAGATACGATGAACCCAAAGACGAAGAGGTTGGCTTCTGTAGGTGGACAGGGACCTACAGACCGTCGGTCTGCCACAGGATACATGCCAATCGAAGATTATGGACTTATTGGAAACCTGCGGACTTGCGCTATAGTAGCAACAGACGGCGGACTCGACTACATGTGCTGGCCTAATTTCGACTCACCTTCAGTTTTCTGTCGTATCCTGGACAAGGACAAAGGTGGGCACTTTACCATCAGCTCTAAGGATGACGATCTCTGCACAACAAAGCAACAGTATTTGCCAGGCTGTAACGTTCTTCAGACCCGCTACCTCAAGGAAGAGGGCGTGATGAACGTAGTCGATTTTCTTCCGCGACCGAACAACAAAACCATGGATGCAGACTATCATGCGCGTGTCATTCGAAGCAAACATACTGGTGATGTAACTGAACGGTCAGATCTGAAGAAATGGCTGGTGCGAAGAGTCGAGTGCATGCGAGGAGAAGTCGACGTGAATGTCGAAGTTTGTCCAGCTTTCAGTGGGTACCTCTCAAAATCGCTCCAACTACTAAGTCCGATTACCTCGTAGATTACGCACAAGACAAACATACGACTGAGATTCTTCAACATGGCAACCAGGGAGAGATTGACCAAAGAGTCATTTTTAGATCTCAGGATCTTGCTCTGCAACTCAACATTACGATTGACTGCGGCGAAGACGATCAAACTTGTCCAAAAATTGCCTTCGTCAAGGCGCCAGGTACTGAACTTGGAGAGGCAGTCACCACTAATTTCCGTTTGACAGAAGGCCAGGCCATTTCCTTCATCCTCAGGGATGCCGAGGACCATACCCCAGATCACATTGAAACCAGTCTGGTAGATGCGATTCAGATGGAGACGATCAAATTCTGGAACCGCTGGATTGGCGGTAGCAAGTATAACGGTCGCTGGGATACGGTCGTCACAAGGAGCCTCCTCATCCTCAAAATGCTTATATTTGAACCCACCGGCGCCATCATTGCTGCACCAACCTTTTCACTGCCAGAGGATTTCGGGGGTTAGTAGGCCCTACCAAGACCATATAGTGTTTCAGACTGACAATCACCCAGGCTCACGAAACTGGGATTACCGTTACTCATGGGTCAGAGATTCCTCATTCACAATCTACATCTTCCTCCGCATGGGCTTCAGCTATGAGGCTGAGGCGTACTCTAGCTTCATGTTTCAGCGCATCGACGAGGCCAAAGAACGGCAGACGGGCGCGTTGCCTATCATGTTCACTGTCAGAGGGGAGACAGATATTCCAGAGATTGAACTCCACCATCTGGAAGGCTACCGCGCGAGCAAACCTGTCCGGATCGGAAATGGGGCTGCATTTCATTTACAGCTTGATATATATGGAGAGCTCATGGATGGCATCTATCTTCTGAACCGGTTTGGAAGGCCTGTCACATACGACCAGTGGTTGCGCGTACGGGAGATCGCAGACTACGTTTGCGGAGTTTGGAAAGAAACAGACATGTCCATCTGGGAGGTCCGCAGTAAGAAACAAAACTTCGTGTACAGCAAGATCATGATGTGGGTTGCTCTCGACAGAGCGCTTCGACTCGCAGACAAACGCAGTTTTCCTTGCCCCCACCGAATGGAGTGGTACAGAATAAGAGACGAAATTTATGAAGAAGTAATGGAGAAGGGCTACAACAAGGATCTCAACTGCTTCGTTCAGAGCTACGAATCCCAGGATGTTTTGGACTCGGCGGTGTTGATAGCACCGCTTGTGTTTTTTATAGCACCTACTGATCCTCGATTCCTGAACACTTTGGACCTCATCCTCAAAGCTCCAGAAAAGGGTGGCCTCACAAGTACAGGCCTCGTTTATCGCTACAACACGACACATAGCGATGACGGCGTTGGCGGTCGAGAGGGCGCTTTCTCCATGTGTACTTTCTGGCTTGTCGAAGCTCTCACACGGGCAAGTATCTCCGGAATTTTGTCTGATCGAAGCTAACATAAAGCAGGCAGGAGCATATGAGCAAAAGTACCTAAGACAGTGAGTATATTGGGCCTTTAATATGACTTGCAGCTGACACAAGACAGGGCGGTTAGCATCTTTGAGAACATGATGACCTTTGGCAATCATCTGAATATATTCTCAGAGGAGATTGCGCGTTCTGGCGAACAACTGGGCAATACTCCACAGGCGTTCAGCCACTTGGCTTTGGTCTCGGCGGCTTTCAATCTCGACAAGACGCTGGCAAAGAAGAACATAACGTAGAATTATTCTACATTGTCACGGTCGATAGGTATCACAACCCGCCATCAGTCAGTCGAGGTCAACACCGAACATCGGCGCTATGGTAGCAACAGCAACAGTATGACATATGGGAAAAGTTCGTACATACAGTCAGTAGGTAGCAATTTGAAAGCTCCGCTTACTATGCGAATTTGAATCAGACCATTGCCTTTGCTGCTCTGATGCGTTTCTTTCGCTGGTGATCTCCACCAATTGATGGCGCATGAGTTATTGCATCACCTGTTGCGGTGTTATAGTCTATTGAGAGGGATCGAATCAATGTGCCCATGAGTACGACCCTAGACTGTGCCACGACGGGCGATCAAAACGAGACCGTTCACAACCCAATTGTCGATCGTCTAGCTGCACGCGGCAGACCGCGGGGACGCCACGATCTGTGTCTGGCCGGGTAATTTTGCAGGGCTACGCCCCTGAGCTAATGGTAATTCGTTGTTGCCAAAGCCCGTCCGCCACATTCTAGGCCATGGCCCAAGAACTGCAGGAAGGGCGTCATTGTGCGGCTCAGAATCAAGACTCGCCCTAAATAGCATAATAGCATTCCGCACCAAACTTCACGTCACCCTTCACGACCACACACCAATCACCACTCATTTTTTTCCTTCGCTTCGTTACGTGTCGCAGCGCAATAAACCCCACACACTCCCCTTCATCACCAAATCGTCCCGACTGTCTCCAAAATGTCAGACTCGGAGAACAGCAGCGTCTCCAACATGTCCTTCCTGCCCGCGCCTCCTGCCAACGGCTACCGCGTGCGTGACTTCGGCTACCAAATGTCCTCAGCACGGTACCACGGCGACCACTCGCCTGCGAACAACCCAGATCACGACGTCGACTACGACACGCCCGAGCACTACGAGCGCGCCATGGAGAACGCGCGGAGGAGCCACGCCATCTATATGGGCCAGGTGCCCGACAAGAAAGAAGCCAAGCGCGAGGGCTGGATGAGGTTTATCCCGCGGAAGGACATGCTGCCGAAGAAGGGGAAGTGGATGCCGTGGTAGAGCAAGCACGACTTGAGTTGCGGCAGGCGACAGCCCCTGTGACGCAGCTCGCCTGGGTATTGCGAAACTGGCAGGTTGGGCGCCTCGACTGCCGTGCAACTTATGTACAACAGCTGTATGACTGCAACTCACGCCCCTTTGGAACACCACTGCAGCGAAGGATCGATTTCTCCACGACCGCGCTGGGCTGGGGATGCGCAAATTTCTGTGGGCCGCTCGGGAGCTCCACATCCTCGGATTCCTTTAACTCCACACACCTTTTTCAGGCCTCCATCACGGGCCGCACTGATCTCACCACGCTCATTGACCGTCAGTGTCATTTCGTATCGCCATCTCAAGCGTCGCTACCATCGTTGCACCGGAGATCTGCGTTCCTGCATTCCTCGTTCTGTATGACTGAGGGCGCATCACCACAGCACTTTATTTTCCCTTGTTTCTGGACCATCTTATTTGCTATATACCCGGTCCATCCATTCATCAGATACCCGGATTCTGCATTCGTCTTATTTAGAAGTGCGTGTGCGATACTCAGCCGTAATATTAATACATGCCAATGATGTGCGCCAAAGATATTGCTGTGCAAGTGCTTGATTTTTAAAGCGTCTGTGGACATTGAATTTGTTATACACAACCAAGGCCCTAGGTATTCTGCATTTACTTCTTCGCCTTTCCGTCCCCATTCTCTGTCTCATCTTCTTCCTTTTCGGTGAACATGGTCTCCTGCGCACTCCAGAGCTCGCTATACAGCCCGTCACGGTCAATCAGTTCCTGGTGGGTTCCCTGCTCAGCTACACCGCCCGCCTTCAGGACGATGATGATATCCGAGTCGTAGATGGTACGCAGCCGATGCGCAATGAACACAGAGGTGCGTTTCTTCTCACGCACAAGCGAGTTGATATGTGTGAGTAGCGCTTGCTCGGTGTGTGTGTCAAGTGCAGATGTCTGTTGTTGTTAGTACAAATAACCCAGGCAAGAGCAGGAAAAGGTGGGAAACATACCGCTTCATCGAAGAACAGCAGTGGTGGGTCTTTCAAGATCAGTCGCGACACAGCAAGCCTCTGCTTTTCACCACCACTGATCATCATGCCACGCTCGCCGACCATGGTATCATATCCATCCGGGAACCCAGCAATGGTGTCATGCACGTGCGCTCGTTTTGCCGCTTGAATGACCTGCTCTTCTGTCGCTTCCATATTACCATACTTGATGTTATGCCCGATGGTGTTGTTGAACAACGGCGTGTCTTGAGGTACGACACCGATCGCCTTGCGCAGGCTCTCGAGCGAGACATCGCGGATGTCCTGACCGTCGATCGTAATGCGTCCCTCCTGGGCATCGTAGTAACGGAAGAGTAAGCGCAGAATGGTGGATTTGCCGCAGCCAGAAGGCCCGACAACAGCAATCTTCTTACCCGCTGGGATGGTCAAGTTCAAGTTCTTCAGGATGGGTCGATCAGGACGGTACCCGAAAGAGACGTTCTCGAATTTAATTTCACCCTTGGTGAGAAGGAGAGGTTTGGCATTTGTCTTGTCTTTCACCGCAACATTCGTTTTCTGCAGGCTGAAGAGGGTGTCCATGTCCAGCAGCGACTGGCGCAGCTCGCGGTACATGGAGCCAAGGAAATTCAGAGGAACTGACAGCTGGAAAACAAGTTGATTAACCATGACCAGGTCGCCGACAGTCATGGTTCCTGTTGCAACGCCATTGCAGGCAAGATACATCATCGCCGTCAGAGCGGAGGAGAAGATGATGTTCTGCCCAGAGTTGAGGAAAGCAAGTGAGGTGGCGACCTTAATCGAGGCTTTTTCGTACGCCGTGAGAGCGGCGTTGTAGCGGCCGACCTCGTACTTCTCATTATTGAAATACTTGACAGCTTCGTAGTTGATCAAGGAGTCTACAGCGACAGTGGCTGCCTTGTTGTCCGCAGCATTGGCCTGCCTTCTGAATTTAGTACGCCACGATGTGGTCAGGATGGTGAAAGCTGCATATGCGGTCATGGTTGCGCTTGTGATAAGGGCGAATTGCCAGCCATATTGGTAAGTCTTGGGACAATCAGTCGTTGCCCTAACATTTGAGACGAACCACTACTCACCAGGATGCCACAGACCAAGGATATCTCCAGTGCTGTAGGGAAAACGTGAAACACCATAGAGGATAGCAAGAAGCTGATCCCCTTGGTGCCACGGTCAATGGCCCTTGTCAACCCTCCGGTTTGTCTTGTCAAATGAAAGTTCAGATCTAATTTCAGCAGATGCTCGAAGACACTGCACGCCACCTTGCGGATAGCTTTCTGTGCAACGCTTGCAAACACGGCATTACGAAGTTCCTGGGATACAGTTGCGCCAATTCTGGTCAGACCATCTGCAAGTTTAGTCTCAGCGATGTTGGGATAGATGTAGCATTGCACGGCGTAGCTTACACGCCATGATCATAGAGCCTGCGACAGTCGTAGCAGTTCCCCCAACAGCAGCAAAGTCGATGTTCATCGAGTCTACGATACTTTTGAAATAGAATGGCACCTGCACGTTGAGCAATTTCGCGCTCAAGAGCAGTGCCACACTCAGCCCAACCCTGAATCTTGTACCAAGATTGTCCTTGGGCCACAGATACTTGGTCATTTCCTTTATGATTGTCCAGTCTGCCTTGCGCTGCTCCTTGTTGCTCAGGTTCCGCTCACCAAGCAGCGGGTCCAGCGACTTCTCTACTTTGACTTTCGCTTTGGCGGGGTCGGTCGCAGGTTTGGCAGGTTTGGTGGCCTGGACGGCCTGCTGCGAGCCTGGCGCAGGCCGCTGACCGTGGACATCTTTTCTGTGCAGAGGCGAGGAGGTGAAGACGCGGGCGGAGTGGGACAACGGGTGTGGGCGCATGAGCAAGCTCAAGCTCGATAGTGGGAGGCCCGGCCGGCTGGCGGCGCGGGCAAGCGGTGGTATGAGCATGACGAGCTTCACATGTTCGGGGTCGCGGAGCTTCAGGTATGAGGATAGCAGCTTCAGAAGCTTCAATGGCCTGAGGGGAGGTCAGTGATGGTGAGATGATTCAATATTGCGTGCTTCGCCTGAGTACCGGAGCGTCTAGCTTGCCCGTGAGTTTGCCGGATCTGATCCGATGTCATTCTCAGCCCTACAGAAACGCGCTGTAGGCCGCAGAGTGCAGACAGCTCCGCTCCGGGCCATTGCATTGCTCTGCTGTGTACACGCCCAGCACCGTCTACACGTACGCACGCACGCCAATTGACAGGCACAGCCATGCTCCGCCCGGCTGCCTCGCCCTGGAGAAGAGTCGCACACCGCGCCGGTGCTGCGACAACGCGACGACGATGCATCAACATCTCCGCCACGAGCTTGTCCACCGAGCCTGCTTTTGAGCAGCGCACGAACATCGATGCTGCCGCAACCCCAGTGGTGTCGCCTGGTACGCGCCAACGATACAGCCCAGCCCAGCCGGTCACTGACATCTGCCAGACGCACATTTCGAGGTCATTGGGACGCCCTTCTCTCTTCTCTCCGTCTCTCTTTCCGCTTCGCAAACCCTCTTTACTCGCCGTGGTACCTTGGTCGGCCTGAATGGCAAGTCGGAGAACACGCTATCGACTCTTTCCTTCCTCGAGCCGTTCAGGCGCGCGCCCGTTGGCATTCCTTTCCTCTACCAGAAGATTTCCTCCACCACCCCAGTCACGGCCCTGATATCGACCAAGTCGCCCATATCCAGTATTGTCACGGTCAGTCTTGATGGCAGGCAGGACTGGATCATTAGCCAGAGGCAGGCGCTGCTGGCTTGGACAGGACACACTCTCAGCTTGAAGCCTCAGTACAACGTGAAGCTCGGTCTGGCACATTGGGGCAACACATACATCACAGGACGTGGGCTGCTCGCTCTTGCAGGGAGCGGGCAGATCTACCAGGTGCAGCTGAAGGCTGGTGAGAGCTATGTTGCGCACCCAGCGTAGGTTCTGTCTAGTATTTGACAACACCCCCCGAAATCTGACACTCTATAGCAACGTTGTAGCGTACACAGCATCGGCGACACCGCCAATGCCTTACCGCTTCAAGTCGTCCAACTTCCGCCTGCAGGTTCCTGACCTTGGATTTGGATCTTTCGTGCAGAATACCAAGTTCTTCAGGACCATGAGTCAAACAACATCGTGGCGCGCAATCTCGAGAACATGGTATACCCTCAAGACTTGGATGCGACGGTCCATCTGGGGCGATAGGGTACGACATCTGCACCCAAACCAAATACCATAAGCTAATGATAATTCAGCTATTCCTCCGCTTCGAAGGCCCGACTACAATGCTCCTTCAGTCTCGCGCCTCACGCATCAGCGACATCCTAACACTGAAGGATGTCAACGAGATTGCCGAGAGCCAGCCTGGTGCTGTACAGGATGCTGTTGATCGCAAGATCAAGGAGGAGATCAAGCAGATTGGTGCAGGTACCACAGCACCCGGGGCTCAAGAAAATTCAGTAGGCACAGTCAAGTACGCGACAATCAGGAGCGGGAAAGCAGTTTTCGAAGGTCCCAAAACACCGACATCATAGGATGCCCTGTACACTATGTAGACCATATTTGACATGACTCCCAAAATCTGGGCAGCAAGCAAGCAAGCAAGCAAGCAAGCAAGCAAGCAAGCAAGCAAGCAAGCAAGCAAGCAAGCAAGCGAACAAGCGAATCTCGTACTATCTATCTCAGCACAATCCTGGCCTTGCACGGGTACCAACATTAGCGTACAGAACCTCTCGGTGAATTTCGATGGCACTACTTCGTACTCAACTTGCTTCAGTCGAGCCGCCTGGGCCTACGTCATCCTTATTTACCAGCCTGCGAAGCACTCCAACACCAATCACTAAGTAAGGGCAGTGTGTACGAAGTACCTGACGTTCGCTCCCTTCCTCAAGAACACTCCCTTGATAGCAATTCTCAAACACCCTCTGTTCGTCATCCACTGGTGTACTCGTGCCCATCAATCAACACTACAAACACCCCAAATAGCTCTCTCCCTCTCCACCCCCAAACCAACCCACAATGTGCATCATGCGAACATACGAAACCCGCGGCCCAGGCGTCATGGACCCCCCGCCCCGCCGCGGCAACTACACCTCACACCCGCCCGCCGGCGTCATGCGTCTCCCGCGCGAATGGCGCCGCTCAGCCTCGTACAGCGACGAGGGCCGGTACGTCGAACACCACCAGCACAGGTATGTGGAACCCCCTTTGTTTAAAACCGCTGCTGCTTGTCTTTTTTCCCTCTCATCTTTCTGTAAGACTTGCATGCTGACGACGTTTTGTAGGCGCTCGCAGCCGCGGGTTATCGAGTACTACGAGGAGCCGCGAGCGAGCAGGCGCAGCGTCAGCCGGACGAGGCGGGTGAGCGATGTGCGCAGGAGCGATGTGGAATTCCGCGAGCCGAGGAGGAGTACGGGCTATGTTGATGAGAGGGAGGTTCGTAGGGAGGTTAGCAGGTCGAGGTACTGAGGTGTATGCGATCTTGCATGATTTACGAAGCGCATGAGCATGGTGTATACTGCACATATAATACACGCGATGGATCATTAAGTCGAACAATACATTCAGACATCTCGAGTCAATCTACTGAGGTATCGAGCGGGCTGTGCTGCTGCTGCTGCTGCCATGAATGCCAGGGGGTCTGGCCAACTTTGTATATGCAAAACACCGTACGCCTGAAGGGTCAAGTTGATGTGGCCACTTGATCGAGTCCCGTCCGCCCCCATTCTGTAATACAGTTTTCAATGCGCCTCCAGGGAGAAAGAAATGGCAGTTGTAGGCGTTGCGCCTGTGTCTCCGAAGCCGGGCTGGCTATAATGCCCGTGGCAAGAATAGTAGTAATACATCGACGCACTCGCGCGCCTAAAGAGCATGCTCACTGGTGGGGCTCTGGCTTGGGCTGCTGCATGGGGTTTTGGCCCCAGTTCTGCTGCAGGCCGGCGCTGTTCGGTGGTTGTGACGTGTTCGAGTTCATCCGTTGTGGACCACCGGGAGACTGCCGTGTTGCAGATTGGCCGCCTTTCCACCCCGGGAACAAGCCTTGCAATTTGAGATACAGTTTGCTAAGCTCCTCGTGTGTTGGGGGCGCGCCCATAATCGCAGGCCCGGGCTGGACGGGCTGTCCCGGCTTAGGTATCTTCTCAGCATTCTGGGCAAGATAGGAGAGATTGGCTTGCAGACGGCGTATGTAGCTGGTCGCGTTAGACTAGAAGCAGGGTAGTAATATACGCGACACTCACTCGATGTATTCCTTGGATGGCGGTTGTTTCCCTTCCTCGGGTGCACCTATCTGGCCTCCCTTGCCCTGTGTTTGGAGAGTCGTAGCCTCGACGATGAGGATGCTGTTGATCTCCAGGAGGACCGCGACGCGCTCGTGAGCTTTGGCTGGCGTGACAGGCGACACGGGCGACTGGGGGATAGCCTTGACCGGTGTCTGTACCTGCACAGGCTCACTTTTGACCTGAGACGGGAGGTTGAGGCTCATGGGCTGCTGCTGACCGTTGGACGAAGGCAGGGTGGAGGGCGAATGCTGCTGTTGCGGCGTAGCATATGGCTGGCCTTGGTTACTCAGGGCAGGGGAAGCGGTCTGACGGTTCTGGGCGAATTGTTGGTGCGCCGGTGACGGCAGGGTTTGCGCGTAAGTCGCGCTCGAATACGGGTTGTGCTGCTGCTGCTGCTGCTGCTGTTGTTGCTGTTGCTGTTGCTGTTGCTGTTGCTGTTGCTGTTGCTGTTGCTGTTGCTGTTGCTGTGCTTCATAATGTCAGCATGCCGGTAAGATAACAGGTGTCGATGCAGGACGATGCAGGATGGGTAGGTAAGGGCATGTCAGGGAAGGCGCGACTGCGACACAGGGTCACAAACAGCAGGCGCGTACCGCTGGTCGCGGTGACAGGACGTCATTGCCGATTGCGTGCTGACATACCTCGTACTTGCTGAAGCTGGCCCTGGGGCATGGCAGCTCCAGGCTGCATCATGGCGCCACTCTGCATATTGTTAGGGAACGAGGCGCCTTGGCCGCCATTAGGAAGACCGCCATAGGAGAACGCGTTGTTTGATTGCGCGAACCGAGCTTGTGGATCCGCGTTGAAGAACTGATTCTGCGGGGAATGTGTCGTAGTTTGGCCAAGGTGGGCGGCAGAGGTGGAGAAGCCAGCAAAGGACGAAGGATATTGGCTAGATTGGAAATCCATCGGACACACTGCAAATCATTGGGTCGCACAACTGCGTTTAGATTGGATTTGTGGTGAAAGAGATAACGTGCGGTGAGAGGGAGGGCCGGCGCTGCAGGCCTTTGCGCGCCGCGCCCTCGGCTGATGCGCAAGCCCTCTCTCACCAGCTTGAGCAGTAACTTCACGAGCAACGCTCGCAGTCCAGCATCCAGCATCGCGAAGACCGCCAGAAGTATGCAGAAGGCAGTCCCAATAGCCTGACACCGCGGAGACAACCGGCAACATGGTCTCGTCGCGGTCGTTTCCACGCACATCAGCTTTGACCCTTACCGCACCCCTGTCTGCCAAAGGATCCACCTTCGACATGCTTCCAGATCCGATCCTACGGACCGGCGCTCAGTGGCTCCACGCCCGTTGCTACCAGCCGCTAGCTAGTTACTTTATGAGACAGTCGCCGGCCAGCTGCATAAAGAAAGACCAGCCACCATCTCCCCAGCTTCCTGGCGTGGGCCTCTTTATGTTGATGGTCCTCTTATGCGAGCGTGACGGTTTTGCAACCGGGTGACTGCCTCGCCCAATCCTCCAAAGCATGTAAGCGAGCTACAGCTCATCACGCGGGCATGGCCGCCAAAGGGCGCCTTTTGCCCAGCCAAGACTCGTGGCTACTGCATACTAGCGGATGTGGCTGCAGAAATCTGGGACATGAACCTAGAGCACTTCCCCTCTGGGTTCGGTGCGAGAGCACGGCTTGATGATCCGCGTCGAGCCTGACGGTGTGCTTGCAAACACAATCTACCTTACAACGTGACCCTGATATTGGACTTGTATGGGAGACGCCGTGGCACGATGCAGACAGTCCTTGTGGTCCCTGGTCGTTATTTGTGATCAGGCATGTAACTATCCCATGCCCTGACGCTGCAACAGGGAAGTCGACATCCATCTGGACACGCACAGGCCGTAGCCGCCGCGCTCGAGTCCCACAAATTTCATGAACGGCAACCAATCTAGTCATAGCCGATCAAAGACTTGGTGGTAGGGCTACAGGCGGATCGGAATGATACGTGCACTTCAAGGTTTACTGAGTCCAGGAAGACCTCTCTGCCCCTTGACTCTGCAGCGGCCTCTATCACTCTTCGGAAAGATTGTGACTGCTCAGAATATTGATTGTTCTGGCTCAAAATGCGGAGCACCTTGTCACCTCTGAGTAGCCACATGAAACCATGGTGGACTCAACTTACAAGCAGCAAAGAGAGAGTACAGTCCATCAATTATTTTGTTGTCTCTGTCTTCTGTAATCTGCGTTACCCTTCAACTAGAAGACCATTTTAATAACCCCTACGTTGGCTTGCAATATGTCAAGTGATCACCCGAAGCTGAAACGGTGCTGTATGAGCTTGAGTAAGTTGACTGTCATGCTAGAAGAAGGAATAGTACCCCTGTAGTGAATCTTCCTCCAAGATGCTGATGATCCTCTATCAGCGTTACTGCTTAGACGAGAGGCTTGATTACATAGTGATATCGGGTCCAACAGCAGCACACTATCAAAACCAGCTATGTATTCTCTGTAATGACAATGACAGACCATGGACTGAACTCCGCATGACGTGGTAACTATTGATACCCAATTTGTCCAGCGGAAGAACTAATATATGTACTACTATCCCTTCAAGTTAATAGTAGAAGTGATGAGATAATAGCACTCGCATCTAAGCCAAGTATCGGCCGAGCGCATACCGACTGCATTCGCGAAGATACTGGACTGGCGAAACTGCGACAAGCATGCAGCATGTATCAGATCAATCGATCACGAAGTCACACAACGCATTTCAGTGCGACGAGATGAAAGGCTAGTGGGACGCATTGAGTCGTTACATGCCTTCTTCTCTACTGACTGGAGTGCGACTGTGTTGCATCAGCAACGCAGCTAAGGGTCATCTCGCCTCAGTACATACATACGTGTGTGCGATCAATCACCCTCGTCCAATACACTCAACTGTGGCTTCACCCTCGCTTGTTGAAACAGAGTGTCACTCAGATATGCCAACACTTGCTCGTTACAAACTCTCTGGAGACACGCATCCGATTGTTTGGCCCTCAGGTTTCTCAAAGTGTCGTGGGTAGGGCTCACTTTTCTTCTAAGTGAATGTCGAGGTTGAGGTTCTGGACTAGAGATGGGTGTGTACCAGACAGTCGATGGGGAAGTGCATGTCAACTCAAGGGAATGCCGTTGGGAACCGGGCGATGTAGGCGCAGAGCTTAGCGGTGATGACAGTAATGACCTTGACGAGCATATGCTACGCCTCGATGACCGCAGAGAAGACGCTCGCGATGGGCTTGCTGAGGAGACGGAGGGTATGTAGATCGGCGATTGAGGTTCCACGACCGCATAAGCTACACGTGTTGGAGGCAGCACTGTCGTTGTTCTAGAAAGTGGTCTGGGCACAGGCCTCGTCTCAATGTCGAAGTCATTGCCGTATGAGGATGACGGAAGTGATATGCCATAGTAGTGAGCTGTTGGAGTAGGGTACACGGCCCTTGCACCTATGTTCAGTTCCATAATGTATGTAATTTAAACTTCCAGGGCGGGTAGCTGGCGCTAGTTGAAGATCATATACTCGTGTTGATTGTGTAGTGAGTTTGACAATATCGAAGGAAGCCCAAACAAACTTCCGCGCGTGGGCGCATCGTGGGCTATTAAACAAAGAGGCAGGTCGCCTGCCACCCACAAATGCACCGTACAGCGTAGAATTATGTGAGTGGACCTGTTCGCTCACCAGAGCTCTTGAAAGACCCAAGTGGAGGGCTTGCGGGTCCCATCGGGCACCATGACGGATTGGTTGTCAGTAAAAGTTGGCTGGAGCGTGTGGTAGTTTGGCGGTGGCTGGAGCCAGCCAGGATTACTTGCCCTGCGTCACGCATGGTCGACCTGGCGGATGTAAGCGGCCCATGATCATTCTTTGGCGTTGGGAGCTTATGGCTAAGAACGAGTGAGCATTTGTAGGTGGTGTGTAAAAGCCTAGCTGCAGATCACACACCGCAATGAAGGTGGTTGCCGTTTGCGAACGGCGCAACAAAAAGGAAGAGAAGGCAATCAGCAGCATGAGCTTACTTGGTGGATTTCGTCATAGTCGTTTTTGCGCTGGGACGGCTCGTCATAACCGTTGTTTTGTGCGCTGGCGTCCGTAGTGGGGCGTTTGCGTACATGTAGTAGCCGTTTTTTTGTCCAACGCCAAAGCGCTAATATTTGGACAACAGTCATACATCATTGGAGTGCCACTCGGACATCGTTAGCATTAAGCACAAAGACATCTTATCCTGTCTAACTCGGACAGTTATAATGAGCATTCGTGTCGTGTCTAGTTGGAAATATATCTGTTCTCTGTGGATATCGTGATATTACAATCATGTAGCTTGCCGTAACCCTTGGATCTATAGCTGTATATGTGCCATAATCATTCATATCGCCCAACCATGTAAATGCTGACAAGGAAAAAAATGCAAAACGCCTGGTATCGCCCATAAAGTATGCAAGTAGTCACGCGTGAAGCTCAGTCCAGCTCACCCGGTTGGCCTGTTCTTCGCACCGGCTCCCCTAAATTGCTGAGGGGGATGCCGAAGTCATCTTCTTCCCACTCATCCTCCTCACCACTGGACTCCCAAGCGCCAGGTATGCTCTTGGTACGCCGAACACGATAAGTAGAAAAGCCGAAGCCATTGGAGATGCTGGCCGCTATGCGTAACATGAGTGATACAAGGTGCTGCGGTGGACCAAGAACGATCTCGTACGTTTTGCGAACCAGTGCAGCCGTGAATTTTTGGTCTGGCTTTTGCCTAGTCGGAAAATTTAGGTTCTGCGGATGTGGCATTGGTGAGAATGCTCGTCTTGGTGAAGCTCCTGTAAGTTTCCTCATGCGAATCATATTCGGAGGGGTGGGCACATCCAACGAGGGCTGTCCAAGGCTATCTTCATCGGAATCACTTACAAGTGGAGGAGTATGAGGCGCAGACGAGGGGCGAAGTGCGATCGATGGTGTCGTAATTGGCTGAAGTGGTACGACAGGGGTCACTGCCGAGGACTTTGATGCATAATCCGTAGACACAGCTCTGACGGTCATTTCTGACGCATCGCGGCGATGCCTGGCCCGACCTCTGACATCGTTCTGCGCCGGTAGACTGTCAACCCAAGGATCCAGAATTTCTGCCTCAGCATCCAGGAACGGCGGCGAAGGGCTTCGACGAGCTGTCTCTAGCGAATAAAAACTAGAACTGCCAGACAAGAGACTGGCGGCGTCTGATGAAGGCTTCCGCTCTATCGGCGCCGGCCTAGCGATGCTGTCCTGAGGGCTGCGTTTCTCTTCTTCCTTTGACATTTCTGGAATGCAGCCCATCGAAGATGCTGATGAGAAGGACCGATCCCTTGCTATACTCAACGGCGCGGTAACCGAGCGTGGACTTTGGAAGAGCTGAGCGCGCTCTGCTACTGACAGCCTTCGTACAGCCTTCGGAGGTGGCGTGTCCTCGAAAATGGTATTGGGTGTTTCAGGAACAGGTAAATCGCTGGTGTCAGTGTGAACACTAGATTGATCGTCCTCTTCATATGAAGATGTGTTTGCCGAATCCAAGCCTTCCCGCACAGGTGTTGAAGGTCGTGACCCGTCCTCTGGCATCCATGTCTTGTCGAATGTCCACTTCTTTGCCTTTTGCGTCGGCCGTCGTGTGGGTCGTTTGCGAGGTGGCGTTTTCGGACGTTCAGGTAGATCGACTTCGACATTTTGCCTAAAGGGACACTGGGTCTTCTCGTATTGCAACACTTGACTCAGAACCGTCTTGAACTGTTCGATCTTCGCCTTATCATCGTCTGTTTCGAAAGGCAGTTCCATACGATAGTATGAATCTTGTCTGATTCTGAGCACAAAGACCGACTGTCCGTCCACGCACCAGCATTGCGATCGAGGAAATATAGTGTGCAGGAGGTTGCCGGAGTTGAGGAAGGATACGTTAGATGCTGTCACGCGGTATATGCGCAGGACACCTGTGAGCACGTGTTACTTGAGCCAACAGCCGGCGTGATAGACACGACATACCAACAGCAAGCGTGCGCTCAGTGGGCGTCGTCCAGGCGATTTGGTTTCCTGCGCCGGCAGCCGAGGTGCCTGCAGCTGCAAATGAAACGATCTTCGAGTGCGGGCACACGACCAACGTCTCGATGCCGTCGGCGATACTTGTGGAGGCTGGGGCTGGTGCTGGGCTACTCCTCAACCGAGCCGGCACTGTGAACGAACGACGGCTACTGTGCAGGGGAGGCGGCGCCTGTTCTGAAGTTCTCGAGGGCGCCAGCGGGGAGGACATAGTAGCTGCTCATGCATGTGCATGCATATCGGTCCAGGCTGTGTCGTGCTACGTGTCTCACAGAGCAGATTTGACGCTGCGGTTGCTGTGCGCGTCTCTCTGCTGCTCTATTGTGTGTTGTTGACGAGTCGTAGGCAGGTGCTGAACTCGGGCGTGCCTTGCTCGAACGCTTGGCGCGCAGTGCGAGTTTCACGGGGTCTGCAAGGTTCAGACGTCAATCGCAGAAATTACGGGGTCCACCAAGGCGATCGTCATTGAGATGGCTACCTTGGGTGCAGGCACAGCGTGAATTAGGTTTTCCACAAACAACGCGCTGGATGCTTCTATGTTAACTGTGACAATGCGGTAGCTCCAGTAACACGCGGACCCTGAATTGCTGCCCGCGTTCACTGCGGAAAGCGCGGATACGTCATTACGTTTCGCCAGCTCCACTGGTTCGCATGCTGTTTGTCTTGGAAGCGACTCTGCAGTTCCTGCCAGGAACATCAACCCGCCGCGAATTTGCATCGATCGGCCAAACATGTCCAACTTTGACCCCAACGCCATCCTGCGTGGTGCTCAGCTGACACTGGTGGGAGGTATGGTTCTTCTACGACGATCATGCCCCTCTGGAATTGACATGTGCTCTCAGTGAACCGCGCGCTGCAGAACCCAGGTCTATTCACGTCGGACCACTACCGTCAAGCTGCATTCGCTGTAGCTGCCGGGGTTGCCATCCGGATCCTCGTTTCGGTCCCTGTATGTGTGCTCCACGTTTTGAGAAATTATATCGACAACGATAAAAATAGAGGCCCGCTGGCAACTGGTGGGAACATTGCATTCCGCACTCTGGACTTAGCTTATTATCTTCAGTCACTAACAATGCACATCTAGGTTGTCGGTGTCAGAGTATTGCTATGGATCCTTTCTCTATTTGTGGATATGACCCAGGTCACTTGGGACGAGAGCATCGTAGATGGACTCCATTTTCTTGAGCACACGGTACTTCAAGTACCGTTCTTCCTCATGACTATGATGCGGTACATCACGCCCACTTTGGACCGAATGTAAGCAGCTTTTCTATCCTTCCATTCAACTTACTTACGACTTGACTAGGTTCATGGACTCCCTCGAATGGGTCGATCGTACCTATGCAGAGAAACACAAGACCGAAGATCCGCACAATCTTCGCGCGATGTACGCCCAAAATCTCGAAAAGTACCCTACCCACGCGCCGAAGGATCCAAACGAGAAGAAGAAGTCAATAAAGGATACGGTAGTCTTGATGGCTCTCAAGCAGGGCCGAAAAGCTGGCATTTCGTTGGCTGTGTTGGCATTGTCATATCTGCCGTACGTGGGCAAATTCGTCCTGCCTGCTGCCAGTTTCTACACTTTCAATAAAGCTGTTGGGCCTCAGCCTGCGGTCGCTATATTTGCAGGCTCGCTTTTGCTACCACGTCGATACCTGGTCTCCTTCCTACAGGCCTACTTTTCCTCTCGCACTCTAATGCGTGAACTGGTAAGTTGTGTCTCTTTTTTGGTCGACAGCCAAACTGATACAGTCTTCAGCTGGAACCATACTTTATGCGAGTTCGTTACAATAAGGAGCAGAAGAAGCTATGGTTCAAGGATCGCGCGGGCGTGCTTTTCGGGTTTGGACTCGGCTTCTATATCTTCGTCAAGATTCCTCTTGTGGGTGTCTTGATTTATGGTTTGGCCGAGGCGTCAACCGCATACCTGATCACCAAGATCACCGAGCCACCTTTGCCGCCGAACGAAGCTGAGAAGTTCAAGGAAGAATCCCTGCGTTGGAAGAACAAGCACGAGTTCCTGGAGCTGCCTTGGCAGCACATGGACTCATACAACATTAGCATGCACAAGCCTGGGTTCAAGTCGGATGTTCGCCAAACACCACGTAAGGCATTCTCTTGACGGCATTCCCGAGGTCAGGAGGAAGAGAGCTGCCAGTGCACAGAGAGCATGTCTCCGTGAGCCAAAAGCTTCACCATCCAATCGTATAGGCGCTGTGACATAATCTTGTACAAAACACTACTAGAATCGGTTACCAAGTGGGCCAGCTATTGAACACTCTATGCCCGTTGTCGGCGTTGTACACAGTATGTATGACGGTGCATGGGAATTTGAGAGGAATGGCTTAACCCCGCCAACTCCACTTGCGGGGCAAGTTTCTTGCCCAAATCAAGAGTTAGCTCTGTACAGCTGGTACCTATCCGATGATACGTAAACAGCTCCTATCAGTTATCACCGAGCTTATCAAGCTCCTTGTACGTAGGATAACTGAGCCGTGTTGGATCCGCTCTTGTCTCCTCGGAACAAAGCTTGCGAGTGGACCTGGACCATTAGCAATTGACAATTGTACCCCGCGTCCATTGATGATATAACCGTGTGCACCCCTCTGCCCACTTCGATGATAAGATTGGCTTTCGTATATTCCCTCACTTCTGATTGTTCCAGTCGATTTCTACGAGATATCCATCAATCTGTCCGATCTCCAACATGGGCAAAGCAGGACTCAGATACGCTGCCAAGGTTGATCTCAACAAGCCAGCAGCCGACCAAGATGTTCTCCATGTACGAAACCCTACTGCAATAGTTACTCTGCGCACACTCTCCAAGGTGTATACTGACTGAGCTGTAGAACCGCTGGCACCCGGACAGTAGGTCTTCACTTGCCTGCTTTGCTAATCTCTCGTCTGACATCCTTTAGTCCCCTCGGTCGGCACCATTAAGAACAATGAAGTGGTCAAGATCGAATGCGTAGACTGGACCGGGGGTCAAATTGGCAACAACGACAGTGCTGATGACATGCGCGATGTCGACCTAACGAAGATTCACTACCTGACCGGCCCTTTCGACATCGAGACCGCAGAACCGGGCGACGTTCTAGTGTTGGAGATTCAGGATGTCCAGCCTTTGGACGAGCAGCCTTGGGGCTTCACCGGCGTCTTCTCAAAAGACAATGGAGGCGGCTTCCTCGACGAGATTTACCCTGAACCGTAAGTTTGGCGGTCTAGATATGCCTTCGCTCGATGCTATGTGTCACATGAGCCGATCGCAGAGCAGTACAGTTCCTTCGATATTAACATGCAATTAACACCGCACCAGTGCAAAAGCCATCTGGGACTTCGAGGGGATATTCTGCTCCTCACGCCATATTCCCGGCGTGCGCTTCGCCGGACTGATCCACCCGGGTATCCTAGGTTGCGCGCCCTCTGCTGAAATTCTCGCGACCTGGAACAAACGCGAAGGCGAGCTCATAGAAGCTTGCGCTCACACACACAACCGCGTTGTTGCTGAGCCTCCACAGCCCAAGAACGTGCATGCTGGCTCGGCTGACGCGCAGCTGAAAGAGAAGGTTGGAAAGGAAGGCGCGAGGACAATCCCCGGACGACCGGAACACGGCGGCAACTGTGATATCAAGAACCTGAGTCGCGGGTCGAAGGTATTCCTTCCCGTCCATGTCAAGGGCGCAAAGTTCAGTGTTGGAGACCTGCACTTCTCCCAGGGTGATGGTGAGATCTCGTTCTGTGGTGCGATCGAGATGGCGGGTGTCATTACTATCAAGTTCTCTGTTATGAAAGGAGGCGTCAAGCAGCTGGATATGAAGAGTCCCATCTACATCCCGGGACCAGTTGAGCCGCAGTTCGGTCCAGGCCGGTACATTTATTTCGAAGGATTCTCGGTCGATGAGCATGGAAGGCAGCATTACCTCGATACAACAGTTGCTTACCGACAGACGAGCTTAAGGGTTATTGAATACCTGAGGCGATACGGTGAGTTGATGCTTCCTCTAGGGCGGTGGTGCAATAACGCTACAGGATCTGACTTTGTCTGCAGGTTACAATGACTACCAGATCTACCTGCTGCTCTCCTGCGCCCCCGTTCAGGGCCACATAGCAGGTGTGGTCGATATTCCTAATTCCTGTACAACTATGGGCCTGCCGATGGACATCTTTGACTTCGACATCTCGCCTCATGTTCCGGCTGAGAAGCGCGATCTGGGCTCTTGTGCATTTGCGAGCAAGTAGGGGACATGTTACGTAGGTGTAGAACTGTTGCAACAACGACATGACGTTTCATCTTTGCCAATACCCTTGGAACATTACAGGAAAAAGTGCTATTGGGACAGACAATTATGATCTTGAAGTGATTGTCCTTCTTTTGGTGTAACCTTGCGAGATGATGATGTATTCAGGAATGCGTCATGAGCTTTAGATCACATGTCAAGGACAGGACGGGAACCAAACAATTTGCGAACTGTGTTGCGTGTTCACAATGACTAATCAAGGCCGTTCAGGAACGCCAAAGAGCTGGAGAGGTTCGGCTCTGGGTTCAGAGAAATGTTAATTGATCATAACCTAGGGTGTGACCTCGGAACCCTGATTGCTGACCGGACGGTTTTCTACAGTCGGACTGAGAACAATATTGCCACACCTTGAGGTCCATCGAAATGTGTACCAATTCGGTATCTAATGCGTATATCGAGTGAACCTTGAAACTTCCTGCAGTGGTGAAGAAGCGTTACTGTGGACCACTGGTCAAGGATGTGTAAGAGTATAAGCCTCACGTGCTTGGCCACGGATTAAGTGCAAGGTGAGCTTTTGGATATGTTGACTACTTCGAGTATCGTAACAAATAGACAACAACCTTGACTTTTCTCGACTACATCGACAGAACCGTTGAGAAGGGAGCAGATGATGTGCGGCCGGTCCTAGGGAGAGATCACAAGACCTTGTCCGCGGCAGACACTATAATTTGGTCAGTGCTGAATGTGAAAAGGAGGCTCAAACATACCGTTCAGGCCAGTATTATCCGGCTCAACGTGCGCCTCCTTCACAATGCCATCCTCGATGACAAGGGCGTAGCGCTTGGAGCGGTCGCCGCCGAAGATCGAGACGGCATCGAAAGACAGATCAAGGCTCTTGGTCAGGGCCAAACTAGGATCTGCAAGGAAGCGAATCTGTGAACTTGAGTATATAAGAATAACATATTGGAGACCAGATCACTTACGCCGCTTGAGCCAGAGGGGTCCAGCGTCTTGCCCCAGGCCTTCATGCTGTTCCAAGTCAGTGACAAGAATTCATCCATCAATACAGAGTGACCTCAACACGACTGATGAGACATGTGCTAGTATGGTTACGCAACAAGAGCCATAATGAGGTTTCATGCTGCATGTGCAGGTCACGTTTGCATCACGTCAAGGCAACGGGTGGTCTTCCACCCGAGACAGTCTCAGCAAATGAGGGAGTGGTGAGTCCAAACAGACAGACCCAGCAATTGATCGAGTCCACTTACACAAAGCTGTCGTTGACGGAAACAACAAAGACCTTGCCGGCATCTTTGAGTTTAGCAGAGTTGATATATCCGGGAATATGGTTCTCCGAGCAAGCAGGCGAGTAGGCCGCAGGAACACCTGTAGATGACAATATATTAGCCGTAGTTGTAGACTAACGCCACAGCTACGGTGGGACGGTGTCAATGGCTCACCAATGATGAGACCCTTGCCACTCTTCAACTCTTGGGCAATGTTGATCTTGTTGCCGGGCGAGTTCTCCATAAGCTCAACATTGGGGACCTTGTCTCCAACCTTGACAAAGGCTGGGGCAGTCGCGTGGAAAAGGCGGCGGCCAGCAACAGGACGCACTAGGGTCAATTGACGAGCGGCGAACATGGTGTCTCGAATGGGAGCTTGAGTATGGCGGCAGAAGATTGGTACTAGATCGGGAGAGTGTGTCGATGTCGTTGGTGGCAGCTCGTAGCTTTTCCGCGCCGGGATTGGCCACGGCTCCCTTGGAGCTGAGCCAGCCACGCATATTTAGCGTGGGAAATTTGGTGCTGGCGGGCCAAGCACCACGACCTGACAGGCAAGGCCTCCCTCCCCAACGCACTTTGCTCCTGTGCTTAACACAACTGCACGTCAACTTGGAGACGTGCGACTGGTAGAGTGACGCCACGAGGGGTGAACAAGCTTTACGACAGCCTCTTGAAGGCTATCTTTGTGTGACCGCCATCCAAGTCGATGCCGGCTGCCTTGCCAGCTGCGTTGCTTCTTGAGATGCGGATCGTCACTCGCGGCGCCGGCTGAATCGTCATAGCCTGAGCCAAGGCCAGCGTGCTTGGGTTCGTGCGCCCACGGAACATGGCTTCGAAAGTCGGGCTGCTTGTATGGACAACCAGAGCCCCATCTCAGGTTCAGGGTTTTTCACACATAGACTGTGTACCACTACAAAGACTACGTAAACCAGGAGGCATAAAGACTGCTCCGGTGCGAGTGCTCCGTAATGGCATCTCTCACAGTGCACTGTTGCTGCTCCGTTCCCAAAGCCCTCGGGTCCCGCGAGAGCATCCTAGTCGAGCACTCTGCGCTCGGCGCGCTAAGCAGCGGCACTGCCAACTGGGGGCGCGCATTCCTGTTTAGCACTTCTAACCTGCCTAGGGCCTTTTCTAGTGTCAAAGAGCCCGCTCTGAGATGCCACGAGCCCTGCCCGTCAAGTCTTTTACACTCAAAGGCCCAGATCCCCCATCGACCTTTCGTTCCCCATCGCCTAACTGCAGGCTCGCCCATGCTGCGGCATTACGCCATCAGGACGCCCGTTTTGTACCCCCGGCACTGCACACACTGCTCTACCCAACGTGAACGTGAGCTTCGCGCCGACCACGCCAACGCGGTCGCCTTGATTCTCTCTACCGACCGTTGGTCAGAGGCATTGGGGATTTAATCACCCCAAGCCTCGACGCGCAATTCCTACTTGGGTTTATATCAAGAAGGCAAAGCTCCTTCGCCGAGTCTTCTCCTAATCGAGCAACTGCATTCGACCAGTGTCGCCCTGCGCGCAACACCAGTCGCCATGGATTCAAACAATGCCGGTAGCTCCGGCTCTAGCAACTCGAGCGACTTTGTAAGTGTGCAGTCGCGAACCCCGTTATACCACGCGCTGACTGTTACTATAGGTTCGCAAGCTCTACAAGTACGTTGTCATTTCACGGCGGACCAGCCAGTGCCGACTAACCCCTGCGCCAGGATGTTAGAGAACCCTAGCGATGAGAGCGTTGTGAGATGGGGAAATGACGGCGATAGTTTCGTTGTGCTAGAAGTACGTCAATGCGACGCGCTGAACATAAAGAAAACCTTGCTAACAATCACGCAGAACGAAAAGTTCACGAAACACATTCTACCTAAGCACTTCAAGCACAGTAATTTCGCCAGTTTCGTTCGCCAATTGAACAAATATGACTTCCACAAAGTACGACACAACAACGAGGAGAACGGTCAATCGCAGTACGGCCCTGGTGTTAGTCCAACCAACGGTCAAAGGGTCATTTGGAATCCACTAACACCGTGCAGGCATGGGAATTTAAACACCCTGACTTCAAGATGAACAACAAAGACGCACTCGATAATATTCGCAGAAAAGCACCCGCGCCGCGCAAGCCCAACCAGACCAACACTGATGAGCTTGGTCTGCCCTCACAGCAGATGGATATGGTCAGCGGACAGCTGATGGCAACACAGGCACAGCTACATGCTCTGGAGCAACGCTACAGCGAGCTCAGTATTCACCATTCTATGTTGCTGCAGGAAGTCATTGGCCTACAGAAAACTGTCGTCAACCATGAGCACGTCATGCAGAACGTCATGACATTTTTGCATGGAGTGGATTCTCAGCAGCGTCGAAACAGTAAACTTTTGTTCAATGCTGGAACAGGTCAGAACGGCAACGGCGAACCTCAGGGACAAAGTGCTGATGATGACCACCCGGCCTCGCCATTGCAGCACGCCTCTAAGCTGTTGAGCGAGACCAACGCCGATGTCATGCTGAACCCGCGTAACCTGGAGCATATGAACGAGATTACTATGAGACTGAATGGTACCTTGACGACACCACCTCCAGACGTTCTACGTGGTGGAACCAGGCCCACCAGTCGCGGACCACCTTCGGCGACTTCAACAGGTTCCATGCGTCTTGAAAACCTCGACAATTTAGTCTATCCTGTTGGCCAGAACAATGGAATCGACCCGATGTACAGCGAGCACATCAATAATATTCCTTACGCAATGCCCCCTAAAGCACCTGAGACGAGCGACAAGCCTGTAGAGGTTCGAAAGAAGGGTCAGTTCGCAGATCCCGGGTGGATTCGTCCACCACAGATTCTGCTAGTTGAAGACGACCCTACGTGCCGTCGCATTGGAAGCAAATTTCTTTATGCTTTCCACTGCGCCATCGATAGCGCTGTAAGTTTGCGTGACCCACAAAACTTGTTCTTCTAAACTAACTTTGCGCAGCTTGATGGATTGGAAGCAGTCAATAAGATGAATGCTGGATCCAAGTATGACCTCGTACTCATGGATATTATAATGCCGAACCTGGACGGTGTTTCGGCTTGTCATTTGATTCGACAGTTTGACACCACTCCGATCATCGCTATGACATCGAACATCAGAAGTGACGACATCTCTATGTATTTCCAGCATGGCATGAACGATGTGTTGCCTAAACCTTTCACGAAAGAGGGCCTGCTTCACATGCTTGAGAAACATCTCGTCCACCTTAAGAAGGCATCACCTCATGGCGACGCTATGCCGGCGCCGCAACCTGTTCAGGTACCCAGGCAGCTGATGTTGAAAGAGGAAGATTCACCGGCAAAGTCACCGGCAACCGTCAGCAACTGGAATTCACCCAGCCAGCTTCCTGGCGTTTCACCGGTTGGAAGTAACATGCCGGAAGAATATGCGCAGGGCTTGCAAGTTCAGCAGCCACATCACCCAGCTGCTTACGGTGTCAATCCTATGCAACCAGGCATGGGTTATAGCGCCTCGCCTCAAATATCGATGCAGGCGAGACAGCAGCAACAGCTACCTCCTGGTGGTCACCGAAGGCAGATATCCGATATATCTGGGGGAGACGATATGAGCAACCCCGCGAAGCGGCAGCAGATGTTTCCGCCACAAATGCCAGGCCAGATGAATCCCATGCAGCCGAGACCGCGATGATAGGTTTGCGCGGGGGTAAATGCGTGTATCAATCGTGGCTTGGATCTCTGCACTCTACATTGTTCTGATGCCCTGCATGTGAAGCGCTCCTGCAGGCGGATGGCTATCAAGAGAGGAGTGCAATGCGAAACGCTGGTAACGGAATACCCCAAACCCGAACGCTCTACAAGTTGGAACGCAAACCAACAGCTTAAGAGGTTCGGAAGGGTCTTCGCGGCTGGAGGAAAGGATCGCTTAATTGTCGAAGGAGTTAGGGATTGGGCATTGTCTGACCGGCAGCCTGGGTTATATTGTAGATAATTCAGTTGCTGGCATACCCTTCAAAAAAAAAGATGTGGGTTCCTTGGAACAGTTTTATGCTTGCCATCAACAGATGGGCCACGGTCCACTGTCAAACTTATTATGTATAGCAGACACAATACTCTTACAAAATCGGCGACACTGGTGTCGATTCGATCGCGCGACTGTTGCTCATTACTCCCTTACCAGCATTTCAAGCTTCTTTGTCCGCTCTCGGGTGTATGACACTTGTAGTGATAGCAAGCATCGCCATCTTTTGTCAGGCTGAATGAGATACAGCCAAAGCGTTCCTGAGACTGCCAAGGATCGGAACTTTTGTTCGATGGTGGTAGTTACAATAAGCATTGGGAGGCAGTGGTCTAGATCTTCTACACACCCGCCCTCACGGGACGGCGAAGCGCAGTCTGAACCCCACAACACGCTAGATTAGACACATTGGTCAAGCTCTTGCTTGTTCATGCGACCCTTGTGCGATTATGAGTCAGCGACAGGTCCGCGGGCTTAGTGGTTCGGTTTCGCACAGGACGTGAGGCTTTTCATATCGATAAGGAATCATCACCGCGGGGCGTGACTCCGCCAACTTTTTGCCCAAACCACAACGGCGCGATTGTACCGGCTCGTACACGAGACACCCCACAGCGTCGACATGCCGCCAAAAGACAAGAAAGCCCAGAGCAAGGGCAAAGCCGGCGAAGAAGATCGCGAAGATCCTCTCCAGGCAGTAGTATGTGTAGCTACACGCGTGCAACGGAATACACATTGCTAACACTTCAGATCCTTGCAGATCCCTTCGAGACACGCTTCAATCCCTTCACACTTGAACGCCCGAGAGTTAGTCTCTGAACAATAGACAGCATCATGTGCTGTACTGACAAATACATAGTGTCTACTACCCCTCGCAAACACCCCACTCATCGAATACACCTTCGAGTTTCTCGCCAATGCCGGTGTCGAAGAAATATTTGTCTATTGTGGTGCTCACAGGCAGCAGGTTGAGGATTATATCAACCGCTCGAAATGGTCTGCGCAGTCCTCCCCGTTCTCCAAGCTGGAGCTCATCCAGTCAACGTCACATTCGATAGGTGATGCCATGCGCGACTTGGACAGCAGGAGTCTGCTGGTTGGAGACTTCCTGCTTGTGTACGGAGATGTTGTCAGCAATCTGCCGTTGGAGGGTGCTCTCGCTGCACACAGGGCGAGGAGATTGAAGGACAAGAATGCCATCATGACAATGGTACTGCGTGAAGCAGGCACAACACACAGAACGAAGGCCTGCAGGACGAGCCCGGTATTTGTCATCGACCCAGAGAAGGACAGGTGTCTGCACTTTGAGCAGATGCCGAACCGCGACCAGACGCACTTTTTATCAATTGACCCTGACCTGTTGTCTGGCCACCAGGAACTTGAAATTCGGCAAGACCTGATCGACTGTGGTATTGATATCTGCACGCCAGATGTGCTCGCACTATGGAGCGACAACTTCGACTTCCAGGCCCCGAGGAAGGGTTTTCTGCACAGTGTGCTGAAGGACTACGAATTGAATGGCAAGACTTTCCATACGCATATCATCTCCGATCACTATGCGGCCAGAGTGCGAAATCTGCATGCATACGATTCCGTTAGCAAAGACATCGTGTCGCGCTGGGCGTACCCATTGTGCCCTGACAGTAATCTGGTGCAAGGACAGTCGTATAGACTTGGAAAGGGCAATATCTACAAAGAGGAGGGTGTGATCCTCGCGCGCGATTGTGTGATCAACTCGAAGACGGTAATCGGGAGAGGCACCAGCATTGGAGACGGCAGCGTGATTACAAACAGCATAATAGGACGTCATTGCCAGATTGGCCGGAATGTGAGAATCGACGGCGCATATCTATGGGACTACGCCAGCGTTGGAGATGGAAGTGTCATCAAGAAATCAGTCATTGCCAACGAAGCGTCGATTGGGCGGAAATGTACCATCGAGGAGGGTGCGCTCATTTCATACGGCGTTGCTATCGGTGAAGGCAAGACCATTCGTGGAGAGCACAGGATTACACGCGCCAAGCGGAGACGAGAAAACGACGAGGAACTGGTCAGAGGTGAGCCAGATTTGGAAGTGGTTGGCAAGGGAGGCGACGGCTTTGAGTTTCAAGACTCAGACGAAGACGACGATGACGAGGTCGTGGATAATCTCATCTCCTCGGGCCCAAGTAGGTTTGCAACAGCAGAGCGCTATGGCCTTAGCTAACAAGTGCAGTGTATAACCTCGCAAACATATCTCAGGAATCGATATCGACACTCAACTCGGATTCTGAGGCGGACGGATACGAAATACGGCATGACCGATCGACCACCAGCAGTTTCCTTTCCGTTGGTTCTCAAGATAGCCAACATGCTGCGAACTTCGATCACGATGCCTCCGCCAGCATTTACGATTCGTTGGTCGAAGGCCATGAGTCCGCCAACATCCAGCTTGAACTTACCGCGTTACGCATGAGTACAAACGCCTCAGACCACCAAGTCCGTCGCGCCGTTGCAACCTCGTTTGTCAAGCGGATCCATCAACTCATCAACTCTGGTGATTCCATCAAGAGCGCAGTCGCCAATGTTTTCGGGCAGCACAAAGAGCTCATTGATCGCGCGATATTCGACAAGAACCAGTCCGACAAGGCTGATCAGGTCGACTTCATGATCTTGCTTCAGGCCGACCTAAGCCACAAAGAGAGTGGCGATGCTATCCTCCTCAGCGCAGCGACGAAGCTAGTCGAGCTGGATTCTGTTGAAGAAGAGGGGATCATCCAATGGTGGGAGGACGAGAAGAGCAGCGAGAATGAGGAGATGAAGAAGGTCAGGGAAAAGACGAAGTCACTGATCGACTTCTTGCAGCAGGAGAGTGAAAGTGAGAGTGAGGAGGACAGTGAAGAAGACGAAGATTCTGAGTAGAAACAATCTGGCATACCTATGGAAGCAGACGTTGATTGTATCCTGGGATACTTCATAGACGATGAAATCGTATTGTATCACCGGTTGCACCCAGCATGGTTCGGTCGTTGATTTAGGATCATTTCTGACGATGATGTGCATGTGATGTGACACATGGGACTTGGAACGATGCAACCTGTAGCATGGCTCAAATCCTGCCTCTGGGAGGCATCAAGCATCGAATCTACTCGCCAAGATAATTGTGAAGGCAGCGACGTTCGATGCATCTGTCTTTGCCAAACGAAGCCTGTCAATCAGGCCGCCACCGTGAAGTCAAGGCAACTGCGGCGAACTACCATATTTCACCGCCGCACTCGCCGCTTTCCGCATGAGTCTGTGCGCCTGCGTCAGGGTGCCCGCATCCACCACGCGGCAACGCACCACTCGAACCATACACTCGCTCTCGTGACCGAGCAAACCGCTGACCAAGACTCGAGGATTCTCTGTCCTTCTCAGACGTTTAACCACCTTCACGACGCCACTCTGCGTCCTCATCGCCCATCACCGCTCTTACCCGCACCGGTAGCCTGGTTCCGTCATCAGGCGGGACAGGCTCAAACTACACCACGACGACTCCCACCGTCCACAAGCGGAAGGCTTCTGAGGCAGAATTCACGCTCAGCTCTTCCGAAGAGCCTCGCAAAAAGACGTTGAAGTCTTCCGAGCTACCTGCCGTCGACAACCTACCGGCTACGCCTGTCACAAACGCCTCCGGAACTATGGATTCCGACGACGACTTCAACAGCTCCATGAGCGGAGAAGATTTCGAAGATCAGGACAGCGATCTCGGTCTAGAAGATGGTATGTATCTAGGTTACCTAATGCGGGGCCCGGCATTCGCTAAAGAACCGCTGTAGACTCCGACTTCGACATGGACCAGGACGATGTGGGCTTCGAGACGCAGGACAAGGACATCAAGCCTACGCGACAGGCGCACGAGGTCGATTTCAAGGTCTTTGACCCCGTCCAGATCCAAGCGCAGCAGGATAGGCAAGTCGACGAGCTCTCTAGCATACTGTCGCAACCTCCAGAGGCATCCGCGATCCTCCTTCGATACATGCGCTGGAACAAGGAACGCTTAATTGAGCAATACATGGAGAAACAGGAGGAGATTCTGGAAAGTGCAGGGCTGGGACAAAACGCTCAGAGCAATCCACCAAGACTGGAAAGGACCCCCGGCTTCTGCTGTGACATTTGTTGCGACGACAGCCCGAACATGGACACTTTCGCGATGAAGTGCGGGCACCGATTCTGCGTAGACTGCTACCGGCAGTACCTGGCGACCAAGATCCAGGACGAGGGCGAGGCCGCCAGGATAAGATGTCCTGGCGAGGGCTGTACCCGCATTGTCGACTCCAAATCACTGGATATCTTGGTTACAACAGATCTTCAGCATAGGTATGCTCCCCACGTCGCAACGTATCATTGACACAAACTAACATCAGCAGATACCATACGCTTCTGACGCGAACGTACGTCGATGACAAAGAGAATCTCAAGTGGTGCCCGGCGCCCGACTGCAAATACGCCGTGCAATGCGGTGTGAAGAGCAAAGATCTCAATAAGACTGTGCCGACCGTCTACTGTGACTGCGGGCACATGTTTTGCTTTGGATGTACTCTTACCGACCACCAGCCAGCGCCCTGCTCTCTAGTCAAGAAGTGGATGAAGAAATGCGAAGACGACAGCGAGACCGCGAACTGGATATCAGCCAATACGAAAGAATGTCCGAAGTGCGTCTCGACTATAGAGAAGAACGGAGGATGCAACCATATGACATGCAGAAAGTGTCGGCATGAATTTTGCTGGATGTGTATGGGTGTATGGTCAGAGCACGGTACCAGCTGGTACAATTGCAATCGTTATGAGGAGAAGAGCGGTGCAGATGCCCGGGATGCCCAAGCCAAAAGCAGGCAGTCACTTGAGCGCTACTTGCATTACTATAACCGATACGCCAATCACGAACAATCCGCGAAGCTCGACAAAGACATTTATCTCAAGACCGAGAAGAAGATGCAGCAATTGCAAAATTCGACCGGGATGTCTTGGATTGAGGTCCAGTTCCTCGACCAAGCTTCGCAAGCGCTCCAGCAGTGCCGTCAGGTCCTGAAGTGGACCTATGCATTTGCTTATTATCTGGCCCGGAACAATTTGACGGAGATTTTCGAGGATAACCAAAAAGACCTCGAGATGGCTGTGGAGAATCTCAGCGAGATGTTCGAGAAGCCGATCGATCAGCTACAAGGATTGAAAGTGGAGATGATGGACAAGACATCGTATTGTACAAAGCGGCGCATCATCTTGTTGAACGACACGGCGGAAAATCTCAAGCAAGGTATGTGGCACATAATCGCGCAATAACTCCACCCAAAGATGTGAGCCATCCTTGAATACTGTGCTAACCGCCGATAGGCAACTGGGAGTTCATCGTGTCCCTCAACTGAGCTCTTTCCTCCGAAGGCGTTGATTTGTAGATGCCGTCCTGCACCACAGTCGCAACCGTCACTCACTGAATCGGTTCTGACCGTGGGCATCTTCGCGGTACCTTGTCCAGCCGCCTCCTGAAGACTGCTCGATCGGCCTACAATCTACGTAATGCATATTTGTTAGGGAGTATGGGAAGGCATAGTGGCACTGCCAGGCGTTGGAAATGGCGTCAAATTAGCGATTAGGCATTGTTGGGGATGTTATAGAGAGCTGAAGCACATGATGTTTATTATTGACTACCTCAAACTTTTGTTAAACTGATGGCTAAACTGTGTCGAGGCATACTAAGTCAGGTATTCACTTGCTGTGTTGATGAGAGCTTTGGAGCCAGCTGTCCCTCCATTCAATATGTACCGCCTCCGTTTCCATCAACGTAAACGATGCAAGATTTGGAACCCCCCCCCCCTTAAATATACACTAAAATTGAGCACACCGTCTTCCCATACACCAGCTGGTGGAATACCTCCGGTATCACAGGGAAGAAGCCCAAGGGTCAGAAACATGTCTTGGGCGTTTCTAGGTACGAAAGGGACCGTCACGAAGAGATTGGCAGCTGGCAGGGCTTGGAGATGGGTGCAGCATAATTGGTTAGCCGCTGGAACCAAATCATAAACGGTACACTTTCCCAACCATGGACCTTTTTTCCCGTCCAAAGCAATCACTTCTCATTTTGGATCATGGATTGATAAAGACGCGTAAAAAAGCGGGCAGAAAGTTCAGCCATCGTAACACCCAAGATCGAAGTATTCTGGTTAGAGTACTAAGTTTTGCTGTTGCTAAATTACACTATGTAACTACCTCGAGGTTGGTAGGTTGCATGTTCGGGAGGAAGTGTGAACAGTGGTTCAGGGATGCATCAATCACGATTGAAACTTGGAATTTTTGAACGTGTATATATATGTTGAACTGTCTAGCCTTGTAGAGATATGCCTCTTCTCAGACTCGACTACGCACTCGACTACGCACTCGACTACAGACTTGACTACAGACTCGAACACAGACCCGACCACAGAACCACTAGATTCCACTCGAATCCCACGCAAATATCGCTACAAACCACACAGACACCGAAGCCTTGCAACTATGAACTTCCTCAATCTTCCTGGCGAGCTCCGCAACATGATCTACTCATACGCGCTGAGTTACAACTCGCCCCTAACTATACGCGCACAAGGTTCCAAGTTCCACACATACCATCACAACCGCACCACCAACACGCGCAAGCGCGTCGTCGAAAACCTCCCCCTCGTGTGCAAGCAGCTGCGATACGAGACGCAAGGCCTTGTTTACAGCTGCAACGACATCGCCTTCGACTCTCCACTTAAGGCTATGCGCACGTGTTCCATGTTCCTGCGGAGAGCGCCCGAGAGTGTGCAGAACAGGTTGCGTAGGGTCATTGTCGTTGAGAAAAGAGCGGAGGATTTCAGGAGGATGTATAAGCGCATCGGAGCGGTTTTGACAGGGGCAAATTCATAGGGGCGTGTACGACTTCTGCAAGACACATCCACGTGCGAGTATTGTCGTGCGCATGGAGTGCAGTTTCATTCCGGATTTGACCTCCACCGCGAGGGTTGAGAGTGTCGACGTGACGACACTGACGGGAACCCTCGATCTCGTCGGAATTGTGAGTTTGGGGTTGGCGTTGCGGGATGAGTATGCGGTTCCGGAGATGACGGAGAGATTGGCAGAGGGGGGTTTTGTAAGGAGGTTCCAGGAGTATGTGAAAAGCATGTTGTGGTGTGATGCGGATAGGAGTAAGGTGCTTCGAAACTACCGGGCTACGCCCATCGCGTCCTTTGTGGGGGAGATGGACGACGAGCTGTGGGTTTTGGCGAAGAGAATGTTTGAGAGAGGTTGTTGATGTTGTGGGAATCGGTTGTACTTGCCTTAGTGGTGGGTGGTAATGGCCAATGTATCTTCCAAGGTTATTAGTGATAGTGATAGTTTGTTAGTTCTTATCTGCCGTTATTATCGTCGTGCAAGAGCCTGCGTAGCTGAGAATCGATCACTCTTATTCCCCACTTCAATATTTAATAATTGATGGAAGAGAAATGGTGAAGAAGGAGTAAATTGGATATCATAGGACTTTTTCCCAAACGCCTCTTGATGCTGTAGAGTCCGTGAACGCCGTGGTATGCAGGGATGTTAGAGCGAGCTCTACAAGGCCTCCAGCTCGAAGTCGTCGAGCTTGTCGCGGTACTTCATGATGTTGCGCTTGATCTTGGAGGAGTCGACCCAGGTGACGAAGTCCTCCATATTCCTGCGTCCTGTTAGCACATGGATCGTGACTGCTTATATGGCAAGTTTTACCTGGTCACCAAGTATGCTGGGTCCGTGATGACGGCTGTTCCCACCCTCACGTGTCCCTGCTCGATCATCTTGATGGCGCTGGTCAGATGCTCGCTCATCCTCAGCCTGGTCATGACGACAGGCAGCCTCCTCCTTGCAAAAGCGCTGACTGTGACCTTGTGCTCGATGTCGCTCAGCTTTCCCCTGCCTCCGCCTCCGGTGCCCAAGATGCCCATATCGAACAGCTTCTCGAGCAGCATGTCCTCCTGCTTCCGGCGAAAGGGATCGGCGGGGTCGAGGTTGGCGATCTTGTGGGCAAGCTGGCGCAGCGAGCCGCACAGCTGGTTGTATTTGCGGTAGTCGTCGCGGCCCTGGATGGCGTAGCGGCGCATAACGAGGGTCTCGCGGTGGTCATTGTCGGACTTGTATGTGTTGAAGTCGACCTTGCGGAGCAGCTTCTGCTCATGATGCTTGAGTTTGCGCGTCATGTTGGCTACGGCGGGGGGTGTATTGTATGTATTGTATGCTGCGGTTTGGAGCGATGGCCACTGCCGCGGTTGCGGAAGGGAAGGATGGACATGGTTCAAAAAGTTGAAGCTGAGATATGCGCTAGTGCCGTTTTCGTTAGCGCAGCCGTCATCGCCGCGGACAATCGCATGGCGGGGGGCCCTCAGGCCAAACTTTTGAGTCAAGTCAATGGGACCATTTGCTTGACTCCTCTGCGCTGCTGTCGTTTCCGCCTCTTTCTCTCCTACTCCTACTCCTACTCCTACTCCTCCTCTCCTTCACGACACATTCCACACCATGCCGACCGTGTACCTCCTCGACTACGTCGCGGGCAACGTCCGCTCGCTCGTCAATGCCATCGAGAAGGTTGGCTACACGATCCAGTGGGTCAGGTCGCCCGCCGACGTGCCCGCCGCAGATGTATGCCGCCCCTCGCAGCTGTGCAACACAACACGCCAATTGACATGCGCTGATACAGATGTCGCCCTAGAAACTCATCATCCCCGGCGTTGGCCACTTTGGCCACTGCATGAAGCAGCTCGAGCAGGCCGGCTATGTCGAGCCCATCCGCGAACACATCCGCGCCGGGAAGCCGTTCATGGGGATATGCGTTGGTCTTCAGGCGCTGTTTGAGGGCTCGGAGGAGGATTCTTCGGTCAAAGGCCTCGGCGTCATCCCGTCGACGCTGCGCAAGTTCAACGATGCCGACAAGAGCGTCCCGCACATTGGCTGGAACAGCGCCAACACATCCCGCGCCGGCGAGGCCACCGATGAGTCGCTGTTCGGGCTGCGGCCCACGTCCAAGTACTACTACGTCCACTCGTACGCCGCGCCCTACGAGGAGGGCAAGCTGGAGAAGGACGGCTGGCAGGTCGCCACTGCGCGCTACGGCGACGAGGAGTTCATCGGCGCAGTGGCCAAGGACAACATCATGGCCACGCAGTTTCACCCGGAGAAGAGCGGTGCCGCTGGATTGCGCGTCCTCAAGGCATTTTTGAACGGACAGAGGTCGCAGAAGCTGCCAGAGAAGCCAACGGCCGCCGAGACCAAGGAGGGCCTGACGCGCCGAGTCATCGCGTGTCTGGATGTGCGCACGAATGACCAGGGCGACTTGGTCGTCACAAAAGGTGACCAGTACGATGTCCGAGAGAAGGACGCTACCGCTGGCGTGCGCAACCTGGGCAAGCCCGTCGACATGGCGAAGAAGTACTACGAGCAAGGCGCCGACGAGGTCACCTTCCTCAACATCACCTCCTTCCGCAACTGTCCTGTTGCCGACACACCCATGCTCGAGATTCTGCGCCGCACTAGCGAAACCGTCTTCGTGCCTTTGACCATCGGTGGCGGCATCCGCGACACTGTTGACACGGACGGAACCAAGATTCCCGCTCTTGATATCGCAAAAATGTACTTTGCCTCTGGCGCCGACAAAGTCAGCATTGGCTCTGACGCCGTGACGGCTGCAGAAGAGTACTACGCCCGTGGTAAGAAGCTCTCAGGAACCACAGCCATCGAGACCATCTCATCGGCGTACGGTGTCCAGGCTGTAGTCATTAGCGTCGATCCCAAGCGCATCTACGTCTCTTCGCCCAATGACACACAGCACCACACCATCAAGACAACGAGACCGGGCCCCAACGGCGAGGAATACTGCTGGTACCAATGCACCATCAAGGGTGGGCGCGAGGGCCGCGACTTCGACGTCAGGCAGCTGGTGCAGGCGGTCGAAGCCATGGGTGCGGGAGAGATCCTCCTCAACTGCATTGACAAGGACGGAAGTAACAGCGGTTTCGACCTCGAGCTCATCAACGATGTAAAGGACGCGATCAAAATACCTGTCATTGCAAGTAGTGGTGCCGGAAACCCGGGTCACTTTGATGAGGTGTTTGCAAAGACAAGAACAGATGCTGCGCTGGGCGCTGGTATGGTGAGTATATGCCTGACCACTGACGTTTGGATGGTTGCTGACAAAATATAGTTCCACCGCGGCGAGTACACCGTCAAGGACGTCAAGGACCATCTGCAAGGAAAAGGGCAGGTAGTTAGACCATTTGAGGCCGAGATATAGACAAAAGTCGTGGTAAAAGGAGACGAGGCAGAGATGTAAAGCAAGATTATTCGCTGTGTGGATGTAGTAGAGAGAAGTATAGATACTTGCAGTCCGGCACTAATCAGTGCCACTCCCTCAAACCAGCGCTATTGCAGCCCAGATACCTTTTTTCCTATGTGCCGGTACTTTCAGAATTGAGCACCGGCTCATCGCGCATCCTGCTCACTTATCGTCGTCTGCTTCCTCGTCGCTCTCGACCTTCTTAGCAGCCGCCTTCCTCTTCAATGCAGCTCTCTTTGGCTTCACTTCCTCCGCTCCCTCCTCCTCCACGTCCTTGTCCTTGACTCTCTTCTTGCCCGCTGCCTTTGGCTTCGCATCCTTGACCTTCTTTCTGTCCACTTGCCCGCCAATCCTTTCCCTTTCTCCTTCACCCTCCTCGTGCAGCGTCTTCTCGAGCTCCTTGAACTCATCGCTCTCGACGTCCATACCAACGAGTTGCTCCAACATCTTGATCTCGCGCGCCCAGATGCTCTTGTCTTCGAACTTCTTCCCATTGGCGTCCACACTGTCCACGGGAGTCTCTAGCACCATTGGCATACCATGTAGACGTTCATCGTTGACAAGGTTATAAAAAGCGCGGAGCCCAAGATAGCCCGTGCCTATGCG
Source organism: Epicoccum nigrum (assembly GCA_002116315.1). Lineage (NCBI taxonomy): Eukaryota > Fungi > Ascomycota > Dothideomycetes > Pleosporales > Didymellaceae > Epicoccum > Epicoccum nigrum. The sequence goes on along the minus strand of KZ107844.1, from coordinate 99,472 downwards.
CGCGTGCAAGTCGCGGTGGCTAGCAAGCGGCGCTTTGGAGTCGTTGACATGTAATGCCATGAGGTACTTGAGACCGATGATGTCGTCGAATTGCTTCATGACTTCGGCATAAGACTCTGGCGTGCGCAGATCGTACCCCGCGGCGAAGACGTGGCAAGTGTCAAGACAGACGCCTACACGATCCTTTCTCTCCACGTGCGAGATAATGGCTGAGATGTCCTCGAAAGTACCGCCGATGGTGTTACCCAAAGAAGCCATTGTTTCGAGGACAGTGATGACAGAGCCGGTCTCCGGATCTTCGTGTGCACGGTTCAAGTTTTCTGCAATAAGCTTGATGCCCTCTTCCCGGGTCGTCGCATTGGCGTTTCCAGGGTGGAAGTTGTACAGTCGGATGCCGAGTTTGTGGCAGCGGACAAGGTCGTTCTGGAAGCAGTCATATGCTTGCTTCTTACGCTCGGCGTCAGGGTGTGCAAGGTTGACAAGGTACGAGCCATGTGGAAGACAGCTGTCTCCTACTTCAATGTTGTGCTCCTTGCAGCCGTTGATGAACAGAGTCGCATGCTCAGGGTCCATGTCTGGATTGTCCCATTTGCGTTGGTTCTTCATGAACATTGCGAATGCGTTGGCACTATCTGGTGTCAGCGCATGGGGCATGAATGGCTTAGCGGTACATACCCAATGTGCAGGAGGTTGGGAATGGCATTATGCACACCTAGTTTTCGACCGGCCGGGCCACGTTAGCCAGTGCTCTTCATCTCATAGCTTTATAAGGTAGGGAATATGGTGCAACTAACCTCCAGCAACACTGACGTGAGCGCCGATGCGAAGTGGAGTGTCGGTACTGCGCTCTTCCAACGGCAGCACAGGCTCCTTGCTCTTCTTTGTACGAATAGCCTTCTGCTTGACAGTCTGCTTGACAACCGTCGTCGTCTCAATATTAGCCTCATCCGAATCTTCCTCGTACTTGACGTTCTTTGCAGTCGCACGTTTCTTGCGAGGTGTCTCAGCAGTCTGGTCCTTCGCGTCGTCATTGTCTTCATTGATGTTGGCCTTCTTGGTGCGCTTGGTCGTCGTGACGGTCTTCGTCACTGCAACTTTGCGTTTCCTAGAAACAGCTGCAGTCTTGGTGGTATCTTCGGTCTCGGCTGAAACCTGTAGGTCCTCTGGAGGCGGAGAAAGAGAGGAATCCGAGCCCTTGGCCATTGTGGATGTGTGTAGTGTGCGTGTGTTGGTGAGTGTTGCAGTAAGTATGGTGGAAGTGCGCAAAAGTAGTGGGAGACAGCTACCAGCTAATTGACACGCACGAGGTCTTTGCGGCCGCTGCTCCAGTGACACGTTGTGAAGGTGCACGTGGGGCCAGTTGCCGGAAGTGAAGGGCAGTTGCAAGATTTGTAGCTCTGAGCAACCTGATTCGTTCTTCCTTGATTGAAAAGTCGTGGAAAGAGAGTGTCCGTGATTTCGTTCGGTGAAAGAAAGTTGCTCGTCGCGTACTCGAGCTGACGATGACAATGGAGAAGCGGGAAGGCACGAGAAAGCAAGTAGTGAGTGATACACGGAAAAAGTCCTCAGAGAAGCATGATTATGTAGACGGAGAAGCCTCATCCAGCCAGAAATGCTCTTGGATGCTCAATTTCGCTGTGGAGATGAACACGCCTCGGCCAGCTGCTACGCGTTCGGCATTCGCGAAAGCACGTGTGGGGTCTTACGCAAATGCAAGGCTGAGCTGAGAGGTGCGCTTCTTATCGATTAGAAAATTATCCCATCCCACCAACACCGCACCTACATTCTGACCGCTCCACGTCCGTGACGACCGCAGACATACTCACGATGCCGAAAGACAAGCGGAAGCGCGGCCCTGCTGCCGGCGAAAGCGGCCCCTACGCCAAACCGTCCGCCAAACAATCCGCTGCGCACTCGATCTTCAAGATGGACAAAGACCTCGGCCAGCATTTGCTCAAGAACCCTGGTGTCGCCGCTGCCATTGTACAGAAAGCGCACCTGAAGCAGTCGGACCACGTACTGGAGGTCGGTCCCGGAACGGGAAACTTGACAGTCCTCATCCTTAAGGCTGCGAAGGCTGTCACAGCAGTGGAGATGGACCCTCGAATGGCCGCCGAGTTGACGAAGCGTGTGCAAGGCACGCCGGAGGGAAAGCGACTGAAGGTCATGCTCGGCGATGTCATCAAGACCGAACTCCCTCGCTTCGATGTCTGCATATCAAACACCCCCTACCAGATTTCTTCACCCCTCGTCTTCAAGCTCCTGAGCTTGCCAAACCCTCCGAGGAGCTGTATTCTCATGTTCCAGCGCGAGTTCGCCATGCGCCTCTTTGCGAAGCCAGGCGAGAAACTGTATTCCCGTCTTTCCGTCAATGTACAAATGTGGTCCAAGGTTTCGCATATCATGAAGGTCGGCCGCAACAACTTCAACCCCCCACCGCTGGTCGAGTCCAACGTTGTGCGCATCGAACCGAAGAATCCGCGCCCACAGATAGCATACGAAGAGTGGGACGGTCTTCTGCGCATTGCCTTTGTGCGCAAGAACCGCACTCTACGCGCCGCTTTCCTCGGCACCACTGCCGTTCTTGAACTTCTTACCCAGAACTACCGTCTATTCTGTGCACAGAACAACATCGAAGTCGACGACACCCCGCTCGATGCCGATGAGATGGCTGCCGAGCCCGAGACCATGGACATCGACGATGACGACTTCAAGGGCTTTTCTGACCCTGATGATCCAGATGACGAGCTCCCTGACTTCTTCAAGCAACTGCAGTCTGAATCGCGCAAGAAGCACGAGAAGGGTGTTCATCGCAAGAAGAAGGGACGCGTCAACGAGTTGGTGCGCGAGAAGGTGCGCAAGGTTCTGGAAGACGACACCAAGCTTGCCGACAAGCGTCCCCGGTTGTGTGACGAGGGTGACTTTTTGAAGCTGTTGTACTCTTTCAACCAAGAGGGCATCCACTTCAGCTGAACAAAAGCGGTGTTGAGCATTTGCATGGCGTTCTTATCACAGGCATGGGACATGTTGGCGTTGGGGTATACCAAAAAGCATGGCGTTGAATGTATCACCTTCAACTAAGAGGAAGACTCAACTCAGTCTTGCCATTTCTCGGAGTTACACAGAAAACATCGCAATCTAGTAGACTTTGTGTGTTATCTCGTCTGTATTGCCTTCGCATGTGTAATTGACGAACATGAAGCCCCCCTCTATCCCGACAATCCATTAAAAAGATCCTTGTGATACCGGATGTTCGGAATGACACTGCGTCTCTTCCACGCGTCTCTCCATACCTACTAGCGGCACTCCAGGGCTGTGCCGCCAGTCACGGTTCGGCATGGAAGTGACAACGTTGGCAGACACTATGGACACACCGAAGCGCCTGGACTTTAGGGTTTGTATGTCTCCTTTTCGAAGTATGGAGTCACACTTTGCCCACGTCCTCAGACACTACAACTCCCTTGTGTCTTCTTATTTGGTCTTCTTGAAGGGTCTGCAAATCTTCCCTGCTCGTATTTTGACAGGAGCCGAAGTGCAGTAAGCTACACGATCAGGAAAGCACCTGCCCATATGCGATTGTTGTTACGTTGAATTGCTCGTTCCTGCTTAGCGTGATGATTGTGGGCTTGACTGCTAGCTGTGGTCTTATTCCTGTTTTGTTCGTGTTCGTGACATGGTATTGTCTGCTGTGGTATCAAAGATTAGTACACCATGTCATTTGAAAAGAAAGACGATGTGACACTAACTTCTTGAGAAGCTACGTGCGAAGGTTGCGACTTCTTCGTGGCTACTTGTTGGGAATACATTGGAATAGTAAACTCAACAGACTGTTAGAGAAACGTTCTGAGTTATATTGGTGATGTGTTGGAATGAGGTATCAATTATCTTCATCCTGGCTGTTTGTGAGGTTTTGAGTAGCTTTATGGACGGTATGTTGCCATGCAACCGGGCCCGCAGGCCGTTAGTGCTCCACATGACTCCCGAGCCCGTTCTTGGGTCTTTGAGGCTTTACTATTGTCGGGCGATCAGACGACGGACTTAACGGGTACCCTATCAGCGACGTCTGCCTACGGAGTGATCAAGCATGAACGTCAGCGTATAAATACTTGGTTCAGATCCATGCGTATCATTTTGTAGGCGCGCTATTTAACGGCACAATATATTCATATTGTGTTAAACGAAATGAAGGACCAGAGCTGTATCCCAACGTAGCAGAAGAATGCGCGGGTCGGCCACACCGTCTGTCATAATTTGTGACCGTGTATATCCGAAATATCAAAGGATTTGACTGAACGTTATGACAAGCTTGAGGATAAAGATGGGCGTCGTTCTTTGGCGATCATATAGACCGTGCTATATGTATCCCAGAAAATTGCCTGCAAGTCTGGCGGCATTGCGCATACTATCTATTTACCTTCTTCCAAGACAACAGATTGCGTGCCATCGGATTTAGTTTGCGAACATTTCAGCGGTATGTCTTCCAATTGCGATGTATGGGAGAGTGGCGAATCAGGAGTAGAGTTTGCCATAAGTATGTGAAGCTCGTTGGGACCTGGACCATGAAGTCGGAAAACGGCCGGGAATTACTGTCCGTGAAGGATTCCTTCAGAGAACAGGAACCGCACGCAGGAACCAGGTTGCAGGGTGGCTGCTCTGACTGACCAATTGGTCGGGATGCGGTGTGAGGGGAACCAAGTGAAGTTTAGCTCTGAAAACAACATAGCCACACCCGACTAAGCGTGTCCGGCTCTTCTGGAAGTCTGCCTTGATCCTTCGGTGGACGGAGAGACGACGTAAACCTTGGCGACTACTAGAAGAATCTATGTAGACGGTCAAGTATGATTTGGACCGTCTCTCTCCAAGCTTGACGCTTGATGAGTCTTTTGATCCTAACCGGTAACTTGATATGGAGCCGAAATCCCCTTTGCGGTCCTCGCATAGCTTCTCGGGTCTGGCGGTGCTTGCTCGCATTTTCATAGACTTACATATCTCTCGATGATAAATCTATTGCACAGGGATGCAAGCGAAGATATGGGTGACCGAGCTTTTGGGAAACACGTCTACCCGAAGTTGGCAGCTCGGCTAACCTTGCTCACACTCACCCTGTCTCCACGCCTTACCAGAGTAGGCGGCTGCTCAGATACCGCTGTCTAAACTTAGAACACGCCCTAGAATGTTACAACAAGGTGTTGCTGAGAGCGAAGAGGTTACCTACCTAGAACGGCTGGATCCGAGACTCATGCAAAGACGTAGACAGTTGAAGACGCCGAATGAATTGTAGAACGCAAGCAATTCGTATATGCGTCTCCAGGACACAACAAGGTTGCCTTTCGCCATCCAGTCTTCGTACAGGCTCTTCCTCATCTCATCCTTAAGATTTGCCCCGCAAGGGACATGACGGCACAGGCACTTCGACAAAGACTTGATCAATATGCTATCGATGGGTCGTATGTCTGTCAATGTGGAGCAATACGTCGATGGCTGTCAAGTCAAGGGCATGAGGAACAGATCCTACAGAGTACTGGTGTCTTCGTGCAATTTCTTCTAGGCCTGTAAGACTCCTTTCAGGACGCGCAGCGCAAGCCGTTTACAGCCAAACCATCTTGGTGCTATGTTGAATGGTCTGATGTCGAATGGTCGGCTCGAGACCTGACCGACATGACGCCCTTGCATGCTTACAATCGGCACCGTTGGTGACGCACATATATGCAGGACACCGAAGCAAGTGGCATTACCTGGGTGCTTGGGTGAACATGAGCCGACTCCAAGAGTTCGTACTTGAGGATCGTCACAAACGCATCAAGATGGGAAGAGCCGTGATAGCCGTTTGTGTACTGTGCGGCATCTATGGGCGAGAGACGAGTTTCCACAGGCGCTCGGTTATCATGAAGGTTTCGAAGAGCGAGCGGACCAATAAAATGCAAGAGCGTGGTATGGCAATAGAAAATCGCGGGCGAATTGCATCCGGGACCGGCCCAATAAAGCATGTTATGCGCAGGAAAACAACCGGTGCAATAACATGTCAGGGGCTGAATACAGGTCGAGAACATTCTGGCAGTCGAGCGTGTCGTGAAGAAGCGGATGAAATGCAGGTGCTCAAAAGGGGCAGGCATAAACGATCACGTGCTCCTCGGTGCGTCTGTACGGCATCCTGCTTTGTCACCATATGATGACGCTCATCCTCCTCTCTAGACGCTATTTTCGTCGTAGGCTACTGTTCTCATACATCCAACATCTTGTATTTTCTGCCTGTGTCTGCGTCGATTAATCTAAAATCTTCTTTGGTGGATGGTTTTGCGCTATCCCACTTAGGAGTCATTCCGCGAACATGTGATCCCTGAACATCCGAGCATTGTGCACTCCCAACTCCAGCTTCGATTCCCATGTAATCAGCCCTACACGCTCTGGCCTCGAGCTAAGCCTCATCTGTCTTTGTGCGGACTCTGTCTGTCCGCCAGAACGGGATTGGCAATCGTCCCTGGACCCTCCCGCCTGGAGCGTCCCATGCATCAACTTGCACGCTCATTAATACCGTTCGTATATCTCGTGTTGCCTACTTCACTTGGTGTCAAGACTTTGTCCTCCCTGTGTTCTTGAACCGACAAGATGGTTGGAGTACCGAAGGTAAGTCGGCAAAGCACATCAAGTCATCTTGAGTCTGTGCTAACTTGGCGTGACAGTCCACCGGGTGTCTAATATGTAGGAAGAGAAAGATCAGTGAGCTGCAACTACATTTCTCTGTTGATCAAGGACTAACGACAGATAGAGTGCGGTATGACATGTGCCACGACAGATGAAGAGATGCATATGATCATTTTCTAATCACGATTAGACGAAACATGGCCTACATGTCTTAACTGTCAAAAAAATAGCAAGTCCTGTCCGGGACCTCCTGCACGACACACTTTCAAAGATCTCGGTCCCAGCCTTATTACATATGCAAATAGTGCACAAGGAAGCAGAAGCCAGTCGGTCGCACCAGGTATATTCTACTTGACGAAGTTGCAGGACAGAAAATTATACTGACAGCTTAGCAGAACACAATCGACGGTATCTCACCCAAGTACATGAAAAGTCCTTCGCAGATGGGTCAACAACGCACAAATTCAGAATCTCCTCGCAAAAAGATGCGTCTCAACAGAGAAGGTACATGTCACGATCTGCTTCGACAAGCCCAGCAAGCCTCAGTCCATCAAGTTCTCCTCTGCTACGTCAACCATCGCCATCTCAGGACTATGAGTTGTCTCGAGCCCTGATAACGACGATGAGTGCAGGGAGTATAGGGTTTCAGATGTCTGTGTTCGGCCCTTTTATACAGGAAGTACCTGCACGCATAGGCTACAATCCAGCCCTTGATGCAGCAGTCGCCGTACTCATCAACGCCCACACGTCGCTGATGTACAAGAAAACTTCGAACGATATTGTCAGCATCAATCTATACTTACGAGCAATCAAGACGCTGCAGAGCTGTCTAGAAGACTCTCGCGAAGGGATGTCTACGAACACCCTCTGTGCCTCGGTATTACTCGGGCTAGTAGAGGTATGTTGCATACATCATCCAGATCTCCAAGCTAATCTGGCTACCAGGCCTTGGCAGGACCCCGGAAGGGCAATCGCTACTTAGCTCATGTTGGCGGAGCTGGGCGGCTTATGGAGTTGCAAGGGCCTGAGCAATTCCAAGACCCTTGGGCTAAAGATATATTGCGATTCAATAGAGGCGGAATTGTAAGTAACTTCCCTGAAATTCTGTACGTTGTCATTCACACTCCCTAGATTGTATCGGCTTGTTACGATCGAAAACCTTGTTTTCTTGCGTCACCGGAATGGCGAAACGTAGCCTTCGACGACAATCACCTGAGCCTAGACGAACGGTTACACTCTGAACTCCTGCGGGCATTCTCCCAATTACCGGATATACTCAAGGATTTGAAGGATCTCAATTCTTACCGGATGCCTTCTTCAGAATCAGTCAGCAACCCACGCAATGACTCCTGCATCGATCCCAGCCTGGATCTAAGTCTCCTCCTCGACTCGAGTCACAGTCCGCCTGATACATGCCCTTCTCTCGACCGTTCAGTCGATGGTTTCGATAACGCCGACTGTTCATCAGACACTCGTAACGAAAGGACAACCGGTGGCGGGGCATCTTTTGTCTACATCACTGCTCGTGAGAAGGTGCTTTGCAAAGTCCAGAATCTCAGAGATTCTTTCTGCACATTAGGCGTTAGGATGAATGCCAAATTCAACGATGGCACAACAGTTGTCGAGCTACCCAGTGCGGAAGAGGAGAGTCCTGTCGCGACGACTTATCATTTCAACAGCTGGCGTGATAATGTTGGCTACAACAGCTTCTGGGCCCTCTGCATTATGGTGAATGAGTACTTGATAAAGCTACTCCCGCAATCTGATCCTACCATCAGCATTCTCGAGTCAGAGAGCCGGTCTTTGGCGCTCGAGATTTGCAAGACATGGGAAGAGGCATGGTCAACAAGACCCATTGGCGCCTTGCATACGTCATTCAGCTTTGTCATGGCATATGAGTATGTCACGCCCGAAATCCAACGTTGGATCCTCAAAGGATTGAATGCGCTGCTGGACTATCAGCATGTGGATACCACGGCTTTCCGATGGACTGATGAGGTGATCAGAATGATGAGTGGTAGACTCACTGGCGACGAAAAAGACACTATCTTCTCGAATGTGAGTGCTATTAAAGAAGCGCGGTAGCTACGCTCACGACGCTTTAGACCCTGGTTGGGTGTTGACGATTTTCTTAGTTGGATTCAGATGTGGTGGAGGTCGTGGAATCGGAATGTGGCGTGTCGAGAAAGCCATGGGATATCACGATTTCCTCTGCGTCGCTAGGTGCACTTTACGACGAGCGAATTCTCCTTATGTCTATCACAAGAGACTTTACGTGTGCATACACCAGCGTTTGGCAGTCGCCGGCAATAGATAACTTCAAGACATATACCCACACTAGACTGTAACAATCATTTCTCATTGCATTCCCTACACAAAACCGAAAAAGCTTACACATGATTCCCCTCCAACACTTGCCTCTTTGACAATACATGAAACATTCCAATCATGGCTCTACCGAGTTTACGCTTTTCCATGTTCGATTCCACATTTTTTCTGACATTCGTAACTACCTTTCACCGCACCGATACCAACGCCTGGTATCTCAGCACCAAGTTGCGCGGTATCGAGAGTCTCACTACCGAAAGCTGCCCGCTTCACATCATCTGGAATATTCCATAGGCCGTTGAGCGCATTCAGTGTTCCGCTATCATCACTATTTAAGGCACTCAAGAGAAGTGCTGGCTCGCAGCCTATACCTCATCAGCGCTTATAGAGCAAGTAAGAATGTGCGACACTTGCCGTTGTTCTGCATGACATGCATGCTACCAATCGGGAAAATAGTCATGCGGTAAGGTATGATGTCTACCTTCACCGTACGCACACCGTTCTCATTGATCATCCAACTGGTTGTGTCTCCTGTAATTCCAATCACCGCGTTATGCGCGCGCTGATGGAAGTGCGGTGGCAGCATGCTGCATGGTCCAAGTTTCAGTAAAGCGTAGCTGATACCGAGACCTGTAAGCGCAGGAAATGTTGCAGCATTAGCAGTAATGACCGAGCCAACCTTGTTGTTGAAATCTCGGTGCTGAGAGAAGTCGTAGTACCAATCGGTGTCGTTGGGCAGAAGTTCATGTCGATCAGTATTGGTTGCTGCGGTTTTGAGCATGGCGTTCAAATTTGGATTGAGCGCTATGGTTTGGGGGATGAGGGTGAGAAGAGAAACGAGGAAGCACAGAGATATATACATCATGCTCAGACTGGTGAGAGGAGTCGGTGGTACTGGCCCGGTTGATCCGATCTTTGTGTGCGTCTACTGAATTCTTTGATACACCAGTCACACTGGGTGTTTTGGTACTACAGACCAGGGCGTGTTGTGTTTGGCGATAGTAATCTTGGGGTGTTGATTTAAATCATTCTTGGGAAGACGTGGCAGTATAGAGATAAGGATGAGGGTGTAGAGATAACTTGAGATACGTCTTTGTCATGAAACTGCGAGTTATATATCTGTCATCTCGGCCGTAAGGAGGGCAGCGTGTTCTGCAAAGCAAACAGATGGCTGCTGACTGTCTTCTAAGGTTGGTTAAAGTATGTTCAGTCAGCCACTGTTACTCTGCCGTGAGGAGGTACGTCCTGGAGAAGTGACCACTTGATGAGTGCGTTTGACACGTAAGAGCATGGTCTAGGCATCCGTTCGAAGCCCGACAGAACTTTGGATCAAAGGGAGTCAAGGGCAAGAAGCCAGCATGAGTATTAAGCAACAGCACAGTATTCTCCAAGCTAGATCAACATCATGTGTGCTCATGCGAGATGTAGATACTTGTTAAGTACCTAAGTACCTTGCATCGTCCTAGAGGGATTGAACCTGGTACACGGATCTCCTTCAAGAGGGCACCTGCAGCATCAACAGTGCGCCTTTAGAACCCCGTGTATGTTAGTATCCCTCAGATCGGCTTCAAGAGTACGTTGATTGCTCGATGAAACGCTGCAGCCGTGGGCTTGTGTTAGTCTACCTGTTCTTAACTCTAGTTACAAGTGCGTGAAAGAGACAGGACCTTGAGAGAACGTTGCCGCTCAGACATACGATCGTCTGATACGTCGGGTAAAGATCTCGAGCCTTGTGGAAGCTGAATATGGGCGATAGCGTTTGTGAGTGATTGCGGTGAGAAAACGACTGGAAGACATGGGAGAGGCCACATGCTCAGTCGTAATACCGAGGCCCAATTTCTCTATCCGAGTATTGTATTTGTGTCCCATCGGGAGAATCCGGAAGACTCATGACGAACGATGAATCTTCACACGATGAATCTTCACACGATCGCCACAGCGCGTAGCATGGGGCAGCAGCTTTTAGGAAGCCACATATAATGGCGGGAATACCGTTGCAGCTTGTCCAATGGACCAAATTATGTACAAGTTAACAGGTTGATGGTGAAACTTCAGCCAAAAGAACCCCACACGTACGACCCCTCTTGTACAACAGCAATAGTCAGGAGTAAGGATATGTTACAATGCGATGTTGTAACGGCCACATCTTGCAATGATACCTTGTACTAAGAAGCTTGTATAGAAGAATTGCTGGTCAGGATCCTTACAGTCTCTCTACAGTTACAAAAGACCCCTCCGTTGTCAAGCTACGCGGCAGTGAAGCCGATTCTAGGGTCGCTTATCTTCCACAGATATGTCGTGCAAGAGAGCCACTCCCGGGAGCCTAGCGTCCAAATCTTGGGAATGTAGGCAATAAGAACTACGGCCGTAGGATTTAGACCTCTACGAGTTCTACTTTCAACGTGCACCTTTGTGCTCCCAGTTTAGGGTCCTCTATGATTGGTTGCAGACCTGAAGCAACTGAGCAATCAGATGTGACCGTCATGGGTTTTCCCGTCGGGCTCTCGCGCCAGAAGGTGAACTTGTAGGTTACACGACGAATAGGTATAGTGGTGCTCAACACGTTGTGGCGTGGTCGCATCGGTTGTTATTCGATGGCGTTGCCCCTTATCGAAAACCACTCGTCCTTTCCATTAGCGAACATCTTTACCCTGACCGAACGCGTTCACGTTTGACAACATCTTGTGCGTCTGTTTCACGTCATTTGGTTTCAAGTAGCGTGGAAGTCACCCTGTACGAATGCTACCTATGGGGAAAATGTGGCCGTCTACGAGACCGGGGAATTCATACTTTACGGAAGCATTGTACTAATGCACATTAGTGTTGACTGTTGATGTATCAGAAATGTCATGGTGGTTGATGCACTATGATGGTGATAACTTGGTCATCACTGAGAACGACCTGGGCTTGTCAAAAAGCAGCATTCCAAAATTCCCTTTCCAGCACGATGTGAAAAAATCGCTCTAGTTACTCTGGAGTGTGAAGAGTATCTGTGCATTTGACATAGATTATCTGAAAGCTTGCAAACAGTCGACATATGGCCGTCGTAGTGTCCATAGCTATTGCGAATAGTCCATGACAACGTCCATCTGCGCATTCTCTTTGGACCGTAGCAGATAAGATAGGACGCCCCAAAGACCTCTCATGGCTTCAGTGCGGTCCTCAACATTGAACAAATCATACCAGCGGGTTCTTCGAAGTGTGGGCGAGCACCAATGGGGGTCCAAGGGTTGGTTTTCGGGGAATGTGCCATTCGTAAGGTAGTCCAAGTACGCCGAGTGTACATGTAACTTCAACAAGCTGATATGATGGTTCAATGACGAAACCATAAAGATCTGTGTGTGTGTGAGTAACGCGTTATATGCATGTGACTTGCCAAGTAGCCTACATCATCCCATTCTACACCTGTAGCTTTTCCGATCGCTTCGTAGACAACCTTCGGGTCCCATAGGGGATTTCCGGGCTTGACGGTCTTCCACAGCTGCGCAGGCGTCGGTCTTCGTCGCACTCTAGAGCCGTCTGTGTTTCTTGTAGCGGACTTCTCTTGTAGATTGGGTGCTTCTCCGACGCCACTTGGTGCCCTTGGGCTTATAGCGTCTTCAACTTCGCCTCCAGGTCCACCTCCCCAGCGTTCTTTCGTCGCCCACCATTTCCCTTCGCCAGCAAGCCGCTCAACTCCGCCTTCTCTTGCTCTTTCTTGTGCTAGTAGCAACAGACCCCCGAGTTCGCGAATAGTGTCCAAAGTGGACTCTGCATCAAGATTGCTAGAAGCCCCGAAATCCACATCTGGCCGACACTGAACCCCTAAAACAGGACCCTCCATCCAACCCTGTCGTGCTTTCGCTCGATCTTGGGGGCCTCGCCATGCTGCAGAGTTCATACGTACAGGAAACCGCACGTGTTGTAGTAGTAGAACAGGAGGCCGTCTGTGTTGTGCCAGTGTGACCCCAAATGCCCAAGCAACTGGTTCGACAAATGCTCGAACACAATCGATGCGATACTGATCTGGCATCTCTGCACCGTTGCCGATACGGTAGCCTCGGTAAGATCCGTTGGACAAATCAGCCGACTTTTCTTGCTGTTCTGATTTGATTGTGTTCGGGAATCTCGAAGGTGCTAGCCTTGCGGGCAATACCCTGCTTGGTGTGATTGACGCAGTGTGAGCAGCTATGCCATTGCATGGCCCAAACCCGTTCGCATTGACAGATTTAGAAACTGCTGGCTCATTCGTCACTTCAGTCTTGGCCTTCTTACGTGGCTCGCCCTCTTCGGGGGACCTGAACCCATTCTCCATCTTTGCGATCCAATCTGTTTTCGACTCAGTATGTGTCACGGGGCAATCGTCTCTCACGCTCTGATGAGACTCAGTGTCTTTACTGGCAGGTATATTGTCGGCCTCTTGATTTGGAGGTCGATAATCATCCAGAGAGTCGTCCCAATAGTAAGCCATGTTATCAAGGCCTTCCCAAAATTTGCGAAAGTGCGCAAGTCGCAAGGGCGCCTGACCTCCGGTAGCTTTACGTGTCAAAGTAGAGAAAGCGTCTTCGTTCTTGAAGAGCAACTCTCGGGCGCGAGCATAGAAGTCTTTATGATCTGGAGCTCTCCTACCATTACTGAGAAGAACAAGGTTAGATTCCGAGTTCAAGGGCTCATGTAAATCTGGCGCATCCAGCCATGCAGTGGGTGGAATATGAGAGACGGCGTCGTCAGACAATGGCGACAGTATCGCTTCGAAAGTACAATCGGATTCGAATGTGACATTCAGTTCTGCCAGAGTCTCCTTGGTGACATCGGATGGCTTCTTTAGACCCAAGAAATGTTTGGTGATCGCTGTTACATCTCCGCCACTCCAGGATGCTGGCGGGGTTCCTATCGAAGGCTTGGGAGGGTCGAGCTTCGGAAAAGTGGCAGGGATCGGTTTCGATGGAGGTAGTCGGTCTTGCTGTGTGTCATGCTGACCCGCCAGAAGATGGCCTGAATGGTCTCATCAGCGACACTGTCGTCTGTGCCATCTCAAACGAAACACGTGTGATATTGAGGGGAAGAAACGAAACGTGAGCACAACGCGTTGAGTGCAACCGATGGCTGAATGATCGTACGGGAATGTGCGGTGAGAGTTGTTCAAGGAAGACTCGAAGGCGATGTTGGGTAGTGATGCTTTCCTCGTAGCGTACATATTGAAGCCACCGAAGCTGGAAGAGAATGACGTATGATAAGGCACGCGCTTAGGAAGTCGCAATGGGTACGTACCACTAAAGTTGAACATGACAGAGCAAGAGTGCTGTGGGCCTTATTTGCCAGGGAAGTGAGCAACGATACTGGTAGTGTGATGCTGTTGCGACGCCTGGACCTGGACGTGTCTTCTCGGTACTCGAGGACCCCGGAAGGCAGGTGCGTTAGGTTCCATCTCTGCGCGCATGCAGCGTTCCATGTCTCCACCACAACAAAACGCCCAGGTGGACGTTCACACGACTTGGCCTGATCAGCATCCGAACCACAATATATCTGGGAGAGTGGCCCTGGATGCCTTTGACAGATGTCACGCCGTTGGTAACATGCGCTCGCCTTAGTCGCCCAGACTCCAGAGAGTTTCTGATGCAACGGCTTGATCTAATAGGTTGACGAACCGTACAACCCGCTGATCTCGGTGCGACTCCAGTCCGCCATAGTAAAAGTATACGAGAGTTGAAACGCCCTTCAGCAATCACTGCGGAACTAAAAGGGTGCCCGCAGCATTGACGTCACGTGCGCGGTTGATTGACCTTCAGATCCTTGGACGCCATTGCACCCACGTCTCTATCAATGACACTTGAGTCGCGACATGCGTCCACGAGTATGGCCACAGACTACCCTGTAACCTGGTCTTCCAGCTGAGACGACCGTAGCGCCAAGATGGACGACGGCGAGGCCTTTCGTGCTTCAGATTTGTCGTAGTCGGTTTTCGAGCGGTACCTGAAGCTGCCCATGTTTCAGAAGCATCCCAATCCACCACGACGTGCCAACGGGTGAAAGCGTTCCAGTACGGGCGAACGATTACTGTCAACTTCGCTGTGACTCCAACCCTTCAGATTTGCTAGCGGTAAACTCTCGTTTTTACTTTGTTAATATGCTGAAAGCGTCTGCGGCGCTTGCATCTTCTCATCCCCGACTGTTTCTCTGAGCACTTCCAAGCGTTTCTTTCATGACCGTGCCGCCTGCATGGCCTCTCCGCAAGAGTCGATCACGACTGTGAATGGGAGACGATGTACTCGCTCCCGCGCTCGTACAGCGGCCCAATCGACCTCAACGCCAGTAGCAACGCCAACAGCGGCTGCTCCAACTGAATCCACCACCTCGACAACTGTACAGGAAGCACCGTCAACACAACAGACCGCTGCTAGTCCCCCGGTTTCTCAACAGCTACAGCCACCGCCCCCGCCCCCGCCGTCGTCGTCCCCGCCAGTAGAATCGTCAGCTGTTGTGTCTTCGCCTGCACCGCAAACAACATCATCTTCAACAGCAGGTACGGACAGTGTTCTTGTATCACTTGCGACAACCCCTTTGCCTGCAACTGTACAACCGTCAGCACCAGCACCAGCACCAGAAAATGCAACACCCAGTGCTCCTTCACAACCCAGCAACCCTATTGGCCCCTCTTCTCAAGTTGCTGCAGCTCCTTCAAAACCTCCTGTGAGGCTAGCACCAACAAGCTCTGACACTAGCACAACAGCTGCGATTGTATCCTCGTTGCCGTCTTCACAGTCGTTGTCGACTGCGCCTGCTGTTGCGCAACCCGTGGTGACCCCGTCGACTGACATCACAAAATCAACATCTGTCGCCGCAGTTCCCGATATCGCACAGTCCGATGTGTCTTCGCAATCGCTGTCGACGGCGACCTCAGTCGCGGACCTCCTCTCACGGACCAAATCTGCTGTAACAAGCGTTCCTACTCGGGATGCGTTGGGCATCATTGCACCAGAGCCAGGCTCTCATAGTAGCGGAAGCGGACATGGCGGGGAAGAACACTCATCATCGCATAGTGACAGTGGAGCCAGCATTGGTGGTATAGTTGGAGGTACGATTGGAGGAGTTGTTGGTCTAGCTCTGCTGGGCGTGCTTCTCTTCTTTTGTATACGAAGGCGCAAAGCAAGAGAAGAAGGCTGGAACGAGAAAAACGAGGAACGCTCGGGCTTTGCATCGACACTCAAGGCTGTGCCGGCAGGATTATTTGCTAGGCTTCGGAACGAGAAAACTGGACCGTTGAACAACCCCTATCAACGGCACCAATCTCGCTCTAGCGTTGGATCAGTGTACTCGACGACCTCAAGCGGCCAAAGGAGGTCAATGAGTGAGTCGCAGGGACAAGCCGCTGCCGGTGGTGGCTTTGTCCGTCGTATGTCGAGCAAGAAGAGTGAGCGAAATGTCTTACGCAAAAAGACGAGCAGTGTTTCGTCGCAGGCGCCCTTCATAGGGATCACGGAGGAGCCAGCTCGCGGCAACAACAATATCGGCTACGACCGTACCGCAGGATCTTCACCTGAAGCATCTGGAAACC
Source organism: Epicoccum nigrum (assembly GCA_002116315.1). NCBI lineage: Eukaryota > Fungi > Ascomycota > Dothideomycetes > Pleosporales > Didymellaceae > Epicoccum > Epicoccum nigrum. The sequence goes on along the minus strand of KZ107844.1, from coordinate 82,968 downwards.
TCCGTATCTCCAACCCTGGCACTCTTCAACAACGAACTCTTGGACCCAGTCCGCCACAACCTACTGCAACGCCCCGTGTAGCTCGAGATCCCTTTGCATCGCTCATCGATCAGATCGACGGTGCGCCTGATTGGCTACGCGAATCGAACTGGACTTCCTCCTCGGCCTCGAACCACCGACGTACACAGAGTTCAGTGTCAGTGCTACCGTCACACCCGCCATCGTCTGTATACAGCATGGACCCCTTCGCTGATCCTTCGCCCATTCCACCAATGCCCACACAAACGTCCACCTCCCAGCAACCCAAGCCACCAGTAAACACCTACTCCGCCTTCCCAGTCACTCGCGACTCGGCCTTCACCTTCTTTGGCGAGCCCGGGCCCAGCCGCCCAGGCACCAGTGTTTTCGGCCCCGGTCTACCCAGTAATCCAGGCGCCAGTCGCTCCGCAGCCAACGTGTTTGATACGCGAGCGATGACTCCAGGGCCTCTGACCGGCGGCCCCCCAACAAGCACAAGCCGGCTCGACAGACAGTCGGACCCATTCGATCTCGACAGGCCAGAGGTGCTCAGCTTCAAGGGCATCATGAACCAAATGCGCGACAGCATCGCGCGCACGGCAACAGTGCGTAGTCGGCGCACAAGCAGCGTAGGCAACTGGTTTGGGCGAGAGGCTTCGCCGGCCCCCGCGCTGAACGGACCCAGCGTGCGGAGGTAGCGTGTCTGTTGTCCTGCGACAGACATGCGTTCGCAGTTTAAACGATGAGGAAGGCGAAGATGGAAGGCACTTGACGTGTCCTATTCTATTCTATTCTATTCGGAGAGCAAAATCATGATGGCAGGAAGCGTTCCGTTGGTTCCATCATTGCGGTAATTTGAAGCATGGCTTGCTTCTCACGTATCTCCTAGTATCACGTCGCGTTTTGAAGGCACAATGTTGCATTTGTATTTGTATCACGCATCGCATATATCCCCATGAGTGGTTGGTAGAGGTCAGCACGCTACGTGCGTCATAGTAGACGAGAGCCACCCCTCACTTGGCTGAGTAGTATAAAGAGGCAGAATCGAAGAAGTTATTGACGAAGGATGTGGAGTCAACCATACATCACCTTTGCGCGTTTGTCACATTGTCACAGATTTTCGCCCAAGTCATCTTTATTCAACATGGTCGATAAAGTGGTGGTGTGCATGCTTTCATTCATTCATGTCGTCCAGTGCTCGTCCTGGATGGCCATGCCTTTTCTTCACGGCAGCCAACGTATCGTCTGCACAGCTCTATATTCCCAGACCCCAGCCTCATCTATGCCAACTCGCTAGTGACATTGGAGAACTCGCCCTTGTTCAGCTTCGTATCCCAGAAGATGGGGTTTGTGTCGTTGAAGCCGTGCTTGACCCATCCGTCCTCCTTGACGTGGTAAAGGTTGATGAAACCACCAGAGTATGCATCACGGTGGGTGGCAGCCAGAATACTCCTCTTTCCGAGCTCCAGGGCCTCGTTGTCCTCGAGATCGTACTTGTACTCGGCATCGAGCACACCGTATGCGAAGGTCTGACCGGAGCCGACACAGAACAGATTGCCGGCAAGGCGAGTGCCGTCGCTATCGATGTAGTAGAGAGCAGGGCCTTCCTGCGGCGTCACACCCGCGCACATGGTACCCTGAGTTCAATGGTCAGGAGCGAGCGGTAAGTACGAAGTGAGATTGCTTACCATGCTCAAGCCCATGCCTTTGTAAGAGTAGACCAGGTTGGCCAGGATCTTGGAGGCTGCAGCGACGGAGATGCGGCGCTTGTGTCGAAGCTCGTGGAGGCGGCACTGCATGCCCAAGTATGCTAGCCAGTATTGGCAGTCCTAGTCCAAGTCAGCGCGTTCGGAACACGTCTCTTGTGCACATGGTGTGCTTTCTTACAGCTGCACCACCGGCCATAGTGCCCAATAAGCAGCTGTTGATCTCGATGACCTTCTTGACTGTCTGACTTGCTATCCAGTTGCCGGCTGTTGCTCGCGAATCGGTCGCTACGATGATGCCGCCCTTGAACCGGAAGGCGAGGGTTGTGGTGCCGTGGGCAATCTTGATGGGGCAGCTGGGGTTGGAGTAGTCGTCTGTCATGGCGCGCAGCCATGATTGTGCCTAGGGAACGATGCATCAGCCGGTGTGTCCGTACGGTACGCAAGAGGCAAGGAGAGCCGCACTTGAGCCACTGGGGGCAGAGCAAACTTGAGCGATAGGTCTGGGGCGCCGCCGTACAGCTCGAGCTGCTGCTGCTCCGTCTGGCCTTCGTCCGCATCGACGGGGCGGCTGTACTGCGCCACCAACGAGTCCATGGCTAAGACGGCGAGTCTACGATAGTGCAGTGTTCGGAGAGAGGAGAGAGATTGGTCTGGGGGGTGGAGCGGGTGGAGGCGCTCGTAGCGGGGAGAGCGGGCGTGAGGGTGTGATGGGCAGTGGGTAATGGTAATGGTAATGGAGCTCCGACGACGACCTCCAGCTAGCTGCAGTGGACGTGGACTGGACGATGCGGCGCTGCGCTTGAGCTTGAGCTTGGCGCCGCCTGCCCGCCCGCAACGCAACGACCAACGACGCACGACGCGGCGACTGCTGCCTCGCCCCGCAGAAGCAACTGCAACCAAGCACCAACGCCAGCGCCAACGCCAACGCCAGCGCCAGCGCCAGCAACCAGCGTCTGTACCTGCCACCCACGCGACATGGCACAAGGTACCAAAGTACCGCTGTGTGAAGCTCGCATATACATGTACATACCCTCGAGTCTCCTTTACTGATATCTGACGCGTCTTGCGGCGCGGGGCCATCCGCTCACGTTGCCATGGGATGGGCCCTGTGGTCAAAGATGACTTCAGATGCAGTCATCGTGATTTGCTTCAGCTTGTCATACTCACGCCAAACGATAGAAAAACAAATAACCGTCCCACATGTTCCTAGGATGCGTAAGCTCACGGCCCATCAGTTTGGTTGTACTGTAGCGCCTGGAGAAGGCAAGTTGCACTTGAGCTCGACCATCACATGGCGAATGAGACCGCGGGTCATCCAAGACACAACCGCAACCCATGCGCCTGTTCTCGACCTCGCCAGCAACGTCACCCGCCCGAGTCCTCCAAACAGGCCGTCGTTTCCCAAGCTGCAGGCACCGGCAACAGCCATGCAGGCACAGATCACTGTCACCCTGTCTCATGTAGCCGGACTGCGGGAGCAAAATACATGGGCGTGTGCCTCCCTCCCTTCCCGTATGATGCCGACAAGTGATGCACGATGGCCTGTATATACGATCAGTCGAACGCCATCATGACTGCCGTTGAGAGCAGGATTTGGACGAATTGTCTTCTGACTGTGCTCGCCATTAAGTATCAGCCGTATCTCTTCTTTGCATGCGTTCAGATGTCTCCCAATACCAACTCCTCTGCGCATTCGTACTGGTTGCATCCGCCGTCCTACTCGTACAGTCCTACTTTCTCACCCTCCAGCTACCATCGCGCTGCTCCGCCAGCTAGACTGAGACCGCTGCCCTCGCGGTTTGACTCCTTCACCACCGGCAACAGCGCCTCCAGTCTATACACCAAGCGCACAAATGTGCTGGATAACCCTCACGCCCAGCAAAAACAAGCGAAAGTCCACTTCCTCAGATTGCTCGTCTGCAGACATCGTCCGCGTGCACCATAGCCCTAAACCACGCTTCAGCGATGTCACCGTCTCGCTGCCCAGCAGCGTCACCTCGACTGCCGACCACCACCACCACCACGAGGAACTCCACCTGCATCCACATGTGCCGGAGCACCTCCGCCCACATGCACCTCTACCCCACGGCCTGTTGCATCACCACCATAGACACCCACATCTGCACCCCGTCCACCCTCTGCACCTCCACCCGCTCGCCCCCCTGCATGGCCCGGGCAAGAAAATCAGGATCGAGCGTCCACATGCTCCCCCACCAACACGGCACTCCTCGCGCCCGCCGCCCGCGCCGTCGTGCTCGACCTCTTCCTCCTCATCGTCCTCTGACGCTGGCCCACCTAAGGAGCCCATCTACCGTACGCAGATCGTCGAGCCGGCTGCCGTGCGCGCTACCACACGAACCGCACTGCGAGACGTCCGAGTCCGCGGGCGAGTGAGGCGGTTAGGGGGGTACGACGTGTCAGGGAGGAGCGTGCCGTGGGATTGGGACTGTGTGAGCAGCACTGTGGGAAGCAGCGTGCGGGGATCGAAGAAGAAGGGGCAGCGGAAGAAGGGAGGGGGGTGGAAGTACCCTCCATTCGGGGGTCCGGAACGGTGGCTCTAGCGATGGATGAGAAGGCACAAGGAAGCGTTTCTTTTGAAGGACATATCTTAATCCAATAGCATGTCGTAATGCCACTAATACTGCACTCTACATCGCCATGTTTAACTACGAAATGCATTCGCGCAGCAAAATCCAGCTTGCAAGCAGACCTCCCAACCCAAACCCAAGAAAAAAAAAAAGTGCAATAGATAACGCCGCCAGGATCCCTTGGCAGACTTTGTGAGAAAAGGAAAGTAACATGTCGGTGCAGTATACACTATCCCAGTGCATGGGTATAAGCAACCTGACAAGTAGCTCCGAGCTGCGCCTGATGCTGATATTTCCCAAACGCCCATTACAAAGCAAAGAAAAGTGTAGTGAGTAAGACAAGATGAAGGAATATATTTTTCTCTTTTTACGCGCCAGCTTGCGCCCGTGTGGGAGTGGGCTGCGCCGGCGGGTGTGATGGCGAGGCCGCCGACGTCTCGCCTCGACTGCGCCGCCTCAGTCCGTGTTCCTCTGCCTGCAACTGCTTGATCAGCTCGCGACTGGCCTGGTCAAGGTTTGGGTCGATGAAATCGAGGTTGATTCCCATCCCGAGCGTCATGGCCATGGTCAGACCCTGCTCGAGCTTGACACTGTCTTTGCTGTCGCGACGTCGACCGCCGGGGGTAGACTTGGGCGTACGACTATTCCGCTGACCAGATTTGTGGTTTGAAGAAGGCGCAGCGCGATGAGACGCGGTAGGTGTGACAGGAGGGATGAAGTCGGAGCCGGTCGTGAACATGTTATGGTTATGTGTGGTTGGTGAGGTTGGAGACGCGACCCGCATGTGCCGGGGCGACACTGGAGAAGAAACTGGACGGACAGCGTCGCGTTGTGTTGGCGGGTAGGGCATGTAGCCATTCACTTGATGATGGCCGTTTCGATCATGTCCAGAGTCGTGGTAGGCTGGTGGCCCTGGCGTCAGCGGCTCGATGCTCGGTCCTTGCTGGCCGTCTGCATCTGAGTATTGCACACCATCCATGAGCATGTGGGTACCATGCTGCTGCTCGATAGAAGATACAATCATGTCGCCCATTTGTGGATAAGATGTCTCCATGCTTCTAGATGGGTACTCTCCATGAGAGTATCCTTGGAGAGCTGGATCAATCGGCATATGCTCCTCTTCTGGCTGTTGACTCAGGGCTTGCTGAGCAGAGTATGCAATATCCTGAAGAAGAGAGCCACCCATGCCAAATTGGTGCGGTAAGGAGTGACGTGGGGCAGGTCCATTGCGGAAACCACCTTCATCTAAAGATGATTCTTGCTTCACTCTCTTGGAAGTGGTAGCTGAATCTTCTTCGCTAATACGTCGACGTTTTGCTGCAGAGCCCCGTGGTACGGGAACTTCATTTGCCTTGATGGGATCAACATTGCCATATTCATCGTGTATACAACGACGTTTGCTCTTGCGACAGTCTGCACAAGCCTTGACACGACCAGATTTGAGTGCATATGGATCACCGTTCACGTCGGCCATTATAGGCCCTCCATTGACCGGGCCAGTCACGCTCGGGGTGTGACCCTCGACAATAGAATGATCGCTCAGGCGACGCTTGACCGAAATACCGTACGAGCCAGACAGATCAATGGTATGCATACCGGGCTTGGAAGAATCTACGAGCTCGTCCTTGTGCTTACACCTGATTCGTCTCTTGCGGCACGCATCACAAGCAACTCGCTTTGGTCCTAATTGGGACGTCTTCGGTGTTGTGATGTGAGGGTTGCTCGCGCTTGGACGGAGGAATCCTGTCATAGGTGCAGCAGAGGGAGTAACAGGCTCCGCTATAGCATTGGTTTCCAAGACAACCGGTGGCGATGCATCGTATGTCTTGATAGGATCCGGTAGTCTTTCGGCAGACATGACTCGGGGCTCGGATAGCGGCTCCATTTCGACCTTCTTAGCTGGAGAGGCACCTGAGTTCGGTTCAACGACTTCGATTGTACAAGGTAGCGGAACGTCAGAAATAGCCCATGAAGGAATAGACTCGTTGCCGCGTTTCCAGGCAATCCACATCGCGAATTGGCGTTCCAGGACGACCGGATCGCCAAAACCCTTTGGTATGGATCTGGTCACAGCATTGCGTGTCCTCTGTGGCATCTCAATTTTGTCTAGTGAGATCATGACAGTCCTGTGGATGTAATTCAGGACGTCCGTGAGACCTTCTAACTCGTGTTTCGGATAGTACCGTCTGTTGTAATTTGCAGGACCAAGATGCGAATTGTGGCCGAATTTGTCAGGCTCGCAGTAGATAGGCGTGTCGCGTGCGAACTTTTCACCTTTCTGTAGAATCTCTTGAACACATCTGGGCACTGGATCCTCCTCGAGATACTTAATTACCGTTAACCACATGATCTTCTGGAAGAATGGGTACCGAAACATCTGGGCCACTTTTGTACTCTTCTCGACTTCAAGCACCTGAAACTGCATACCATAGTGTATGCGAGTCAGGAAGTTGCCACCAATGACGAGGCTGTCCTCAGGTGTCCAGACGGCGTGGATCCAGCCGGAAGGAATGAGCATGGTGTCCCCAGGATACAGATCGACTCGGTAACACTCTTTTACTTGCTTGCCGAGCCAATCGTGTCCTTGGTTTGGTGAGAGGCACCAGTCTTCGTACTTCTTCATGTTCTGCTTTGTCGGTGGTATGAAAAAGAAGACTTTCTTCCCTTTGACAATGTGGTAGTAGACTGATGAACCACCAAAATCGATGTGGAAGTCCGTAAAGCAGTCCGCAACGGACATTAGACAATAGAACTGCACGGGCGGAGGCGCAAACTTGTCATCCTCTCGCCATACGGAGTCTTGCAAGTCCATATCGCGTACAACCTTGGGCCGTCGAATCAGTTTGCCAAGCCGACTTCGCGATACTTCCAAACTGATGACATTGCGCACAGGCTTCTCGCCCTGTTGTTCGTAGTAGTCGGCCCACTTCGACATGGTCCACTTCTTGCCTTCTCCTTCCTGTGCCTTGACGTCAATGACGGGGACAGTCTCGTTCGGCCCGTAAAGTTCAGCTACGCGACGCACAGTCAAACCTTGTGGTATGACCATGTCTAGTTTGTCCTGCCCGTCGTCGGCGACGGTTTCGTTCTCGAATGGAGCATCGGCATCATCATGCGTATATGCAGGCTGCTCGGTGGATGCTGTAGGCGCAGATGTCGCGTTTGACGATGACCACGGTCGAGGATTGAGCGCTCCGGGTATGAGAATGGGCTCTCGGAAACCATTGCTCTTCTGCAAGAAATCGGCCGAGACCAGCTCAGGCGGCATGCGTGCGAACGTTTCAGGTGTAAATTCGATGTCCCCGTTCTTGAAAGCCGCAATGTAGTGGTGTTCAGGGTTGTCGTCCGATGTCCTCAAGACGCCCTGGTTTAACCCAGCGTAATCGACGGTGGTGTGCGCTCTGATAGATTTGCGAACCTCTGGGTCAGGTCAGACTTGTTACTCGAAAACGCGTCGATAGACCTACTTGTTGTTTGACCAAACTTGGGTCTGCAAGGTTCGCAGTAGAACTTGTTTACATCGCGTACCTCGCGCTCACTGTTGAAGCCAGCGCACGCGTAATGGTACCACTCCTTACAGCCATCACAACCGATCCACTGCTCGCCATCGCCGACTTTGACCTCGGAGTCGGAAGACTTGCATGAGGCGCATATCAGGTCTGGCTCCGCAAGCTGCTGAGCTTTGGGACGCCGACTAGTGTCAGCGACCGGTGGTGCTGTGCTGGGCAGAATCTGGAGTGGAACAGACTGAGCGCGCACAGCTGCAGAGGGTGTGTCAGTGGTCGGCAATACTAAAAAAGAATTGGAGAAGGAATGGCGACGCGCTGCAGACGGCTGATGGTACGGTGGTGTGACAGTGGCCGAGTTTGGAGTGGACGTATCTGTGGAGGTCGCAGCAACGCCATTGCTTAGCGCTGGCTGGAGCTGGTCAAGAGGACCTTTGGGGGTTGTCGAGGAGGCGCTTTTGGGCTTGGGTGTTGCCCGCTTGCGCTTGCTACTGGAGGGTGTGTTGCGCGGGCCGCGGGGCTTGCCCTTGGGCCAACCTTGATGCTTCTTGGGTTTCGCGTCTTCGGAGGCGGCCGTGCTGGACATTGGTGGTGCTGGTTGGGCGGTGGAGGTGTCATCTGGGGGTGTGCATGTCTGGACTGCGGGCGCAGGTAAGGTAGCGTCAGTAGGAAGCGAGGGCGGTTCTGGAACGTGCGCAACATCCGAGGGAGCACGAGGGTGCTGCGCATGGTAGACGTGGTGCTGCGCGTGGACAGCATGCGGGCTCAAATGCGGCGGGTTCTGGTGGTAGTGGTGCGGAGACGGCAGCGGCGGGTATTGGATAGCAAAGGCGGGTGCGACCTGCGAGATGCTCAGGCGCTTTGCCGTGGAAGGAGGCGTCTGCGCAGTGTGGGCGGAGACCTGGAAGAAGTCGAGCAGCAATTGCGCGTCCGACAGGCGCTTGTCTGGGTTGTGCTCTTGCTTAGGCACGGGCGTTCCATTGTCCTCGTACATGCGCGTTCCCGCCTCGGCCATGTGCTCGACGTTGTAGGACCAGCCGGGGTTGTGACTCGTCGCCGGCCGCGAGTGCTGCTGCCCGTACGTGGGCGACGAGGCGCTGTAGAACTCGGAGCGCGCGCGCTTGGTTGGCCGCTCATCGTAGGCGGAGGCGTAGGTGTAGGCTGCGTCTGGCGGAAAGGCCAGAGTCTCGTCGCCAGCGGGACGGGGGAACGCGGAGGGCGACGGCGCAGCGTACGAGGCGCGGCGCGCCTGCTCAGCATGGGCGGGACTGGGGCGCTGCGTAGAGATGGCGGCATTGACGAACGGCTCGGGGCCTTGTTGGTGCGCTGTTGCACTGTCGCCGTTGCCGTCGCGGTCGTGGTCGTGGTCGTGGTAGCGGTAGCGGGGGTGTGCAGCATCTCCGCTGATGGCCGCGGCCGGCGGCGGCGAGAGCAGCGGCTCGTATGGCGGCGGCGGCGGAGTCGCTGGGCGCTCTGCCAGCTGCCGGTACTGCGGCTTGAGAATGGTGAACTTGCGCATGGCGGATGGCGGCGCAGAGGCGGTGGGGTGGGCGTCGTTGCGGCTCGCTCAGCGTCTCAGGGCGGAGCTATGGGGCAGCTGCGCAGTGCGAGAAGACGAGGCGGGCGCAAACAAGCATGTCCTGTGGAGCGACTCGGGCGCAGAGAGGACAGGCGCAGGTGTGGGCGTGAGCGCGGGCGGGGGCGCGGGCGGGGGGGGGGGGGGGGGGGGGGGGGGGGGGGGGGGGGGGGGGGGGGGGGGGTAGTTTTGTGGAGGAGGAGGAGGTGGTGGTGGTGGTTGTGAATGGTGCTATGGGAGATTTGAGACGTGAGGGCGCTGCAGCGGCGGCCGCGCGCAGCAATGCTTCAGGCGAGCGCAGTACAAGGCCGCGCAGCAGAGCTCAAGGAAGAGGAAGAGAAGGCGCAATCAACAACCTGCACGGGCGAGGCGGGGCGAGGTAGGCGAGCTGAGGTCAATGGCACTGGCACAGCTTGTCTGCGTGTTGCGGTTGCGGGAGTCGAGTATGCCGCAGACGCCCGCGGCTGGTTGCTCCTCATCACGATCACCAGCACTGCACTTGGAACGCAACTCCCCCCCCCCCAAAGCCTTCCCTCCACACGCTGCATGCCCTCTGCCAACGTCTTCCTAATAGCTCTGCCGACTTCCTTCAAGGAACTTCAAGGAAGCTGCCCGTCCGTCCCGTGTCTTGTGTCGTGTGTCTTGTGGTACCTCCAGCTCCCAGCTCGTCCCCCATCTGCTCCCCGATCACGTGCGCAATCCACTAGGAAGGTTGGCGAGCGCCTCCAATTGCAGGTGCCCGCGCGCTGGCTTCACTAGATACTAGATACCTACCTCATCCACCCCACGCCCTCTGCCCGTGCACCCATACGCCCTTCTCGGAACACTCTACCACAGTCGCCAAAGTATGAGTCGCGGCGGAAAGCTTGCCCCCGAAGTTAATCGGTGAGTCCGCCCCGCCCGCTGCGTCTGCTCGGCGGGCCTGTCGCTGTCGCTGTTGCTGTCGCATGCTTGCGGCCAGCCCACACGACCTCCGCTAACCTGCTGCCTCTGTAGAGCTCTCTTCGTAAAGAACCTGAGGTGGGTGCTGCCTGTATACAAGTCCGCCATGGCCTGGTGCTAATTCTCTGCCAGCTTCAACGTTACCCCAGAGGAGCTTTTCGACCTCTTTGGCAAGTTCGGCCCGGTGCGGTACGTTGCGTTCTCCGCCTGACAGGCCTTCCGCCGCGCGCGCCATACTGACCAGTCGCCAGCCAAATCCGCCAGGGCATCGCCAACAACACCAAAGGCACCGCATTCGTTGTCTATGAGGACGTAATGGACGCCAAGTCGGCTTGCGACAAGCTAAACGGTTTCAACTTCCAGAACCGCTACCTTGTCGGTACGGACCGTCATGCTCGCTGACCTTAACCCGAGGGACTAACGCAAGCAGTATTATATCACCAGCCAGACAAGATGATCAAGGCAGCGAACGATCTCGCAGAGCGCCAGGAGAACTTAGAAAAGCTCAAGCAGCAACATGGAATCGATTAGCATCAGGAGAGGCCCCAGGAAACGGTGAACTCGCGCGAGCGAATTAGTAATAAGAATCCTGCGGGCCTCAAGACTGATAGCGTACACTCGAACCGTTCATCGAACCGCCCTGGCGCCCCACGAGCGTCCACGACCAGTTCGACAGATACGGCGCGCTCCAAAGCATCTTCGAAGGACATCTCAACACAAGCCTACCGCGACCGCGACTGGCACAACGTCAAGCTGTCCATCAAGGGACTATGGAAATCGGTTATTAGGGTTGGCGTTTAGGGGGTCATAGCACGTTTACGAACGGACATGCGTTGTTGAGATAGAATTTCGTGTCTTCAACAACTAGGATGGCTTTTTTTTCATTGGACTTCAGTCTGCACCCTTGCGAGGGCTACATCCACATATATCACACAGCCGACAACAGGCTTCAAGCGGTCGATTCTCCAATATCATCAAGTTTTCTTTTCACACTTCCCTCGATAGGATTGCAGACAAACAGCAGATTAGGTACTATGGCCGTTAGCAGTCTCTTCATAACCTTTTGGTATGTGTCAAGGGACCCAACGTGATTCAATTTTAGCACTCAACAACTCCTGGCTTCCGCCATCTAAAGGGGAGAGAGTTGGCAATCGTCGCTATGCTACGCCCGCTATGCCATTTTATACAACCCTTGCGCGTATTTCGGGGCCAAAGAAGAGATCGTCGCTACCAAGAAATAATCCAGCCAGAGATGTGAGGCAGTATAATACAAATCCGCTCATGAACACCCAAATAATATAAGTCCAGAATCACCATGGCCCTGCCTGGGCCGGTCCATACATGAATTTTCCCAACGCTAAGTGCGCTCGCTGCGCTTTTTCCTTTCCTTCACACGCTGTCCGTTCACGCGCTGACTTGAGTGTGATCCCTAACACGAATCGTCGCATTCGTACAACGTGCACTGATGGTGACTGGGCTCCAATACCTCGAGTAACGTATCGAATATCTCAACACCGTCGTCCTCGTCGTCGTCCTCGTCGTCCTCGTCATCCACGTCGTTGTCCTCATCCTCGTCTTCATCAAGCCGTCGCCGGCGTGCAGTAGAAGTTCGATCTCCTTCTGACTGCGAAGCATCGTTTTCAGATTCGAAACCGCTGTCATCGCCTGAAAAGCTCACCATCTCTTGAGCACCGCCTTCGGCATCTGCCTCGGACGACGATGATGCGCTGACTTCGTCGCCATCTGTTACGCCGTGCCAGCTCTGCTCACCATCATCGTCGTCGTCGGCATCTTCACCATCCTCATGACCGTCATCACTATCGTCGTCAGGTTCGGTATCGCCTCCTTGATTATAGCCGCCAAGGAAAGGCCCTGAAGCTGGTGTGGCATATGCAAATGCAGCAGGATTACTCGTTCGGGTCACAGAGCGTTGGCTGGGGCGGCTGGTGACATCTGAACTCGACCTTGGCAGAACAGCATGCGTGTAGCGAGGAGATAATGGCTCACGTGACCGTCGGGGAGTAGGATGCCAAATCGTGACCGGTCCCATTTCAGGAGCAGCTGCATCTTCACATGGGGGCGAGGAGTCTGTGACTCGTCGACGCTTTATCCGGACCGCCGACACACTCGGAGCGCGTAGATGCATTGGTTGGGAAGATGCGTGTTTACTAGGAGATGAGTTCAGACGGCGTTTTGTCGAACCAGGAACGTCGAGAATGGGAGTCGAAGCTGTGCGACTGAGAGATCTCGGCCGTTGCTGATGAAACAAACTTAGAGGTGAGAGTGGCTGGTGTTGCCTGTTCTTCAGGATCGAACTGGGTGTGATTGATCGACGCCACTGTCGGTCAGCTGGACGCATCGAGAGCTCAACAGATTGATGGCTGCTGAACGAAGAGTGCGCGCTGACAGGAGAAGCATCGTATGTGGCAACGTACTGCCAGCATGTCTCCTTTGCATCTGCCTCCGGGACTGGCTGACAGTGCTCATCATTGCCTTCCATTTGCGAGTCTTGATCTGGCTGGGAACGTGGCAGCTGTCGCAGCTCTTGCCACGTCCAGGAGCTGCCCATCTCATCGCTCCGTTGAACGTATGCCTCGCGCTGTGTCACATAGAGCCTCCTCTTGCCTCCCGACACGCGCATTACAACACCAGCGGCGAGGAATTGTGCTGACCATAGAGCCGAACTCGACATCTCACTTGGGGTGAGAAAACGAAGCTTGGATTCTTTCATGACCTTACGCAACGGTATAAACGCTGCCTTCAGAGCCGGGTGAGCTGCGACCATCTGGTCTTCGTCTCGATCGGTGAACTGCAGCCATTCCATGACATCGCTGAATGCATTAGACAATGCAGCTTGTATGTCGCGGGCATTAGCACTATGCAAGGTAACATTGCGAACGAAGCCGCGACTGAGAAGGCGCTTGTAGACAAGATTGTTGGCTCCGCATGCTTTGGGATATAGCCAATCGTCTGTTGAGTCAGAAGCCCAGTCGCTGATGGCTTGACTGCTCCAGCCACTCTCGGCGTCGCTGAAGATGCTCTTGTTGCCATGACTTGGGCTCGAGTCAGTGTCGCGAAGATTAGAGATGCTCTGAGCTGGTTTCAGACTTCTAGTCTGCGTCCACTCCTCAGAGTCTTGCGTGGTCGTCTTGGACGAATCATGCATCGGCTGATCTGGGGAAAACCAGATCCCACGCAGTTCACGGCCCCAGGGCAATAAGACAACCTCAACCTCCCACGGGTTGAGCACAGTGGGTACTGCGATTGATTCGAGGACCTCTAATCGGTCCTTGATGTCACTAAGCTCAGCTTCCTTCTCTTTGCGATCCATGGCAGCGAGAATCAGTGCTGATGAAGTTGAGGACAGCATGGACTGATTTGAATCGAACGAGCCTGTACCCATGTCAATACGACGTCTTCCATGAGAGGTGCTGCTGCTGTCAGCATCAAGAGCCTGATGCATCTTTTCGTGTTCCTCGATGCGATGCTCGACAGTGATGAGCCTATCGTCGTACATCTCGAGGGTCTGGTGAAGGTCCTCCGGCTGCACGTAGTTGAAAGATCCATTTTCGAGTATTTCCAGACGAAGACTCATTTCCCTTATGGTTTTGGCCACGTTTGGAATGGAATTCAACAAATTATGCAGTGGCGCTAGGTAAGAGACCAGCTTCTGCAGGTCTTGAGGCGACGCTGCTCGAAGGACATTCTGCAGCTGCTCTTCTTGTTGTGCTGAAGGCGAGGTGGGATGCTGACCAGGTACGGACGGAGCGTTGACAAGCGTATTGGACAGAGTCTGAGGCCCCGATATACTGGATGTCAATCGAGACAGCGTATCGATCAGCTTCTTTCCCTGTTGCACAGCGTTGTCAGCAGCACTGAGATCTGGTGTGCCTCGAACGCTAGGTGTTGCGACCTCGGTAGCATTAGGAACAAAGTCGTGGGGGTCAAGCGTGTTGGGAATGGTATCGCCAGGGACATTGAGGTGCAAGTTGCGATTGAAGTCCTTGATCTGCTCGAGAGGACCGCGCAGATCACTGAATAGCCTAATCGAGTCGGTCTGTACAGAATTGCGTCGGGTAGAAGCACGCTCTTGCTCGCTGAATGCTATCTGAAGCGGTGGTGGTACGCTATCGTCAACGACAGTAGGAGAGGCAGACTGCTGACGGTCAATACATTGCATACTTTCCATGTTCAGCATTGAAAGACCAAGCCCTGCAAAGCTTCCGCGGGGCTGGTCCACAGCATGCCGGGCTTCGTCGTCAGCCGCTGGGCGTCGGTCATTGGAGAGCCTGCACATAGAGGGGAGCCCAGGCAAGCCAGACGAGCTGACTTGCGAAGGAGTCGCCTGGCTATGCAACATGCGACCGTGCCCATTGGCCTCAGAAGCGGCTACTCGCTGGGGTCGCTGGCTGTGGCCATAGAACGACTTGTGTATCCGCTCGTCGTTGGTACTGTGAGCTTCGTCTACATTCACTCTCTGCCCAAAATGCCTCTTGCCCACCTGCGCAGCAGAACCGGACTGCTCAGGCACGGGTTGTGTTTTCAAATGGAAGCATGCGTGATGTCCACAGACACACCAGGGCACGCGCTCACTCGACGGGCGGTGCTGGGTGCTCCCATCGTGGATCTCGGCGCTGCTCTTGTCCCAAAACTGGTCACATCCACAGAAGCCAACGGAGGCATCGCGGTAATTGCACGGTCCGGTCGGGAGCGCACGTCGAGGAGGGGGGTCCCGCTCGGGTGCTGGGCGATAGAAGATGCGTTGCGTGGAAGCCGCGTTTGGCTCTACAAACCCCGCCATGAATGTCAGCGATTGGGCATCCCGCGAAGGGGCGCGCGAGCCTAGCACTGGGACATTGTTGCGCTGAAGCTATGTGAGGAGCTGCTATGGCGTTAGCAGCGCCTTTGACAATTTCTAGCAGAGCCGAGCGCATACCGAGGAAGGTGCGAGCAGGAGACGAAAGAAACAGGTTCCTTCGAAGGGGAGAGCGTCAGGCTTTATAGATTTTTGCCTGACGATCGAGCCTTATCGCGGACACGGACGTGGATCAAGAGGTTCGGGTGGGGAAGGGAGGAAGCAGTGCTCGCATGCCTGCCGTAACGGCGGAAGCGGAAACGGCCCCTACCAAACTATCGTCGCTGTCTGATAGGCTACTGGCGCTGGGATATGGGGAAGACACGGCTGCGCTAGCTTGTTTCTAGCCGAGGCTTGGGCGTGCGAACTCAAACTTCAGCATCCGATCGCGAACGTATTGGTTTGGATGCCTACTTTTTGCGATGAACAGCGCACAGATAACCGGATAACCTGGGACTCGATGCAGCAGGCGAATACATAGAGATGACGGCGGTGTTCGCCCGTGGAGGCAGCAGTCCAGGCGCTGCAGCTGTGCATTCGCGACAATAACTTTTTACCCTGCTCTGCGCGAAGCCGCTCATTGGGCACAGGTTGAAGGACCAAGCCGCATGTGCAAGGATCGTTGGACCCAGAGCTTGGCCTGACATATGGCGAGTACATGCCAGGCAGCGAGAGTACCTGACCTGCTGTTGTGTGCTTTAACAAGGTGGTGTGCAGACGTCAGCCTTGCGTGCGCGTAAGAAGCGTAGAGCGTGCGTCTTGGAAGGACGACACATGCGAAGAAGGACGGAGACTGTTGCGCGGCGTGCCTAATCTGTTTCAGTGTAACATCGCTATGGAGATGTGCACAAGCTGTGTAACCTCACTAAAGGCATACATATTCATAGCGGCATGAAGGCAGAATAGAAACGTCATATGGAGGAAGTCTGACAAGGAAACTGATGAAGCTTAAGCAGATCCAGGTTCAGGTGACAGCCTCATCACCGGAAGTCTTCTAGTGGTTGTCTCTTTCGCTGTACAGTCATCGTACCCAGCTGAACAGCTGTACTTTGCTTTTTCCAAAACCAAGGCATCCAAGCTTTCGGCACTCGCGCGAAACATAAACTCTAGCTCGCTGTCGACGTAGAATCTGCAGAATCCTCGCTGGTCACCCAGCGTGCCAGCATACTGTCATATCCATGGGCCCAGATCATAAAAATGGCAGTCCTGTCCAACAGAACATATACGGTAAGGTACGCGTTGCATACTTCGAATAAGCGGAGGACTCCTTGACTTTGTGAGCAGTCCATGAATAGCCGACTTGATCGGACTGACACATTATTGTGCCCTGCAGAGATAGGGGGTTTTACAGAACGGACGACTAACAGTTGCTGGAGGCGACTTGCTTCTTTGCATTTATATTGTCACATTCTCCCTCGTACCACTGAACAAAGCAGTGTTGGGACACGCACTCCGCCCCTTCTACTACTCACTACAGTCATCTAACATACAGCCTACACCACGATCACTTAAACACCCTATGCCAGTCTCAATCCATTCTCTTCTGGCTTGAACCATTCCCTCAACAGATCTTTCAAGATACTATCCGCGCCGTTTTTCGCGTCTTTGCTGGTTCTGCCTTGGCACTCAATGTACAGTTTGATCTTCGGCTCGGTTCCGCTACCTCTGACTGTGAACACTGCACCGTCATCCAACTCGCAGGTGATCATCTGGGCAGATGGGTCGACAGGTAGATCGGGTGTGTGGTCACTGCTCTTTGAGTCATAGCCTAGCGTGAGATCTCTCCAGCGTACGATCTTGCGGGGTCCGATAGTGGTGGGGTAGGGACTACCCAATTCACGAATGGCCGTGAAGACGGATGTCGTGACAGCCGGCGAGGGCGACACAAGGTACGTATTAGCATCTTCGAAGAAGCCGAGATACTCGTAGAGCTGTTGTAGCTTGGTGTACGGCGTCAGACCCTTTTCAGACCACTGTGAGGCAGCTGTCAGGAAAACGGCTGCAGCGCTGATCGAGTCCTTATCGTGTACTGTCTGTGGAATCATGTAGCCGAGAGCCTCCTCGAACGCGAAGGCGACGTTATAGCCCTGCTTGTCGAGATCTCTTGCTACGTTCCCAAGCCACTTGAAGCCTGTTAAAGTCTCTGTGAAGTGGAAACCCTCCTTCTTAGCCAATGCAGCAAGCGACCTGGAGCTTACTGTTGAAGCCAACATTGCGAGTTCGTTTCGGGGTCTTGATGATGGGTAACGGTCGAAGATGTAGCTACCAAGCAACAGTCCGAGTTGGTTGCCGGTGAAGATATGCCACCTGTCACCGACCTTCTCCGCCGCAGCAAGTCGATCAGCATCAGGGTCACTAGCTAAAATCAGATTTGCCGACGCTGTATCGGCCGTCTGAATAGCCAGATCTAACGCTCCCTTCTCCTCCGGATTAGGGAATTTGACCGTAGGAAAGTCCGGATCCGGCTGTGCTTGCGCTTCTACAACAGTCATCTGTGATGCAATCCCCAAGCTTTCAACACAGTGCTTCATGGCTGGCAGCCCGACTCCGTGCATTGGGGTATACACAAACTTGAGGCTTGGGCTCAGTTGGATGGGATGATCCGGCTGCGAGGCGTAGAGTACGGCTTTGTGATACTTGTCCCTGACCAGATCAAGAGACCCTTCCACCATGAGACACGGCTCGTCAATGATGGATGTGTCCCATGTGACAGGCTTGAGGTTCTCCAAGATAGCTTGAGCGATTCCGGTGTCGTGAGGAGGAATGATTTGGCAACCATTGGACCAGTAGACCTTGTATCCGTTGTCTTTGGCAGGGTTGTGGCTTGCAGTGACCATCACTCCGGCGGCGGCTCCCAGCTCTCGTACTCCGAACGGCACAAGCGGAGTGTGCGATGGTGTCTCATACCACCAAACCTTGATGCCCTTTGCCACGAAAGCGGCTGCGGTGAGCTTCGCAAACTTTTCCGAGTTATGTCTCGCATCACGACCAATCACTACACCCCGTTTCTTGACATCGTCTTCGGTCTTCAAGAGATATGCTGCCAGTCCTTGGGATGCTTGGATGACCGTAAGCGAGTTCATGCAGGCGAAGCCAGCTTGCATAGGTCCTCGCAGACCTGCCGTACCAAAGGCAATTCGGTTTCGTAGTCGCAACTCCAGCTCAGCTGTATTTCCGTTGTGCAGAAGCTGATAGATTTCGTCTCTTGTGATCTTGTCTTGGTCAAGCTCCAACCACTCCTTCGCAAGCTCCTTGATGTCTTTACTCATGATTGACGACGGGACTAATTCAACGATGGTGAAGATGGTAGGACGGGATGGGAGGGAGGTTGTATGAGTATTTATGAGCGCTTCTCGGCCGGCAGCGATGACCAAACGGTTGCAGTCCTTGCAAATCTGGTGATGGCGGAGATGGCCGGGGTCAAAACGAGCGAGATGTACTTCAGCGTCGGCACCTGCCTCGTTCTGCGGTGGCGTCAATTCTTGTGCCTTGCTTACTCACGATTCGATTGCAAGTCTGAGTCTCAGTCTCAGTCTTAGCGAAACCGTTTAGGAGTATTTGCACAGGAAACAGCGATGCGATTTCCATGTGCTGCACAGCGCTGAGTAGTTGAGCTCCGCGACGACTTCGATGTGGGGCATTCCGCCACAAACTCGGACCCCTGCCCAGACCTGTCCTCCAATGTAACTTGAGGCGTGATGGTCCGATCTGATCACCACAATCCTTCCCTTCCCTTGCTTCTTATCAGTTGCAAACCTAAAACATTGACACTCGCTCGCTCGTGCTATGGTCTAAAACTCTCCGCTACTCTCACGCCTTGCTATTGACGGACGAATATCACCAGCCTTTGTAGTGTGCTCTGCGTCCCAGTACACCGCGACCATGGACGCGCAAGCACAACGGAAGACCAGAATCTTCAGCCGTAGGGAAATTGAAGGTCAGATAGCTAGCGGCAAAGCCATTGTCATTGTAGACAACAATGTCCTCAACGTGGGGGCGTGGATGCCGTATCATCCAGGTGGAGATAAAGCTATACGACACATGATAGGAAGAGATGCTACGGACGAAGTTACTAGGTATGCTGCTGCGCTTGGAGTATGCTTGCCGCTAACATGAGAAACACAGATTCCATTCCTCTCAGACTCTCGGTCTCATGAAGCGCTACCAGATCGGCCGCATCGAAGGACGCTGGACCAACTTCTTACCACCGATTCAGGGAGGGAAATTCAGGTCACAAGAGGAGCTTGACAAGCTGTCGGATGAAGACTACGTATATTCCACATCCTCGTCAGATCATGAGACTGCGAGCTCAGCGTCGTCTGCAAATCAAAGCCCGGTTTTCGAACCAGCAAATAGAGCGTCGCTTGTACGCCAACGAAATACGACTGGCATTACACGTGCTTCCTCGTCTTCTTCGGTTTCCTCGGTAGGACTGGAAGACCTCGCAGAAGTTCCAAGGATGTCAGTCCTGGACAGGAGAACGCAGCAAGAATTGGATCTTGACAGGGCGAAATACCCCTCAACAGACGCGAAGACACAAGACAGAATTACGCAGAAATATCGAGATTTGCAGGAGGAGATACAAGCACGTGGATTGTATGATTGCAACTACGCCTCGTACGGGGTAGAATGTCTGCGGTACGGGGCGTTCACCGCCTTGTTTCTCTACGCTCTCTACTCGGGCTGGTATATCGCGAGTGCTGTTCCGCTTGCTTGCGTCTGGCACCAGCTCACTTTTACGGTCCATGATGCAGGTCACATGGGTATCACACACGACTTTACGACCGACACGACTATTGCTATGACCATTGCTTCCTATTTTGGCGGCTTGAGTGCGTGCTGGTGGAAATTCAACCACAATGTTCACCATCTAGTCACGAATGACCCAGAACACGACCCAGATATTCAGTACATCCCCATCTTCGCCGTCACTCACCGCTTTCTGCAGAGCCTCACCACGACGTATTACGAGAGGGTCATGGAATACGATGCAGCGGCTAAGATGCTGGTGCGCATTCAGCACTACACGTACTATCCGATCATGCTGTTCGCCCGCTTCAACCTGTACAGGCTGTCCTTGGAGTATCTTTTGGGCGGAAAAGGGCCAAAGAAGGGACCGGCGTGGTGGCACCGATACTACGAGATGGCTGGCATGGTGGTATTTTGGACTTGGTACGGCTACGGGGTCGTCTACAAAACCATGCCAGACAACTTCAGCCGGTTTTGGTTCGTGCTCGTCAGCCATGCTCTCACTTCGCCTTTGCACGTGCAAATCACGCTGTCGCATTTCGCGATGAGCACGACGGATCTCGGTATCCATGAGTCCTTTGCTCAGAAGATGTTACGCACAACCATGGACGTCGACTGTCCGCAGTGGCTTGACTTTTTCCACGGTGGCCTTCAGTTCCAAGCGATCCATCACTTGTATCCTCGAGTTCCTCGGCACAATCTACGGGAGACGCAGAAGCTGGTCCAGGAGTTTTGCAATGAAGTGGATATTCCATATGCGTTGTATGGGTTTGTGGACGGTAACAAGCAAGTCATTGGTAAGCTGGCCGATGTTGCAAGACAGGCAGCCATCTTTGCAGAGTGCCAGAGAACACTGGCAGCAGAGGGCGACTATGGTTTGCACTAAACTAGTCGACGTAACCGACACATGTAGAGTGGAGAGGACGAATGCAATCAACACATGTGTGCCCTAGGCAAAGCTCTCACTCTGTTGCGGTGATGTATCCCAAGGACTCGAGCAGTGCGGCTAAACGAAGTCTGGCCCCTGGTCTGCTTTTGTTGCAGTGTCGGGCGTGGGCGTGGGCGTGGGCGGGTCAAAGGTGACACGTTGGGCTCCCAGGGCATGTGTACTACTTTAGCATTTGCACTTTACACAGTAAAGAAATCAGCCCAGAAGAAGCAAAAACAAAAAGAGTCCAATGGGGACAGTGTAGCCATTTCAAAGGACAGTCATGATTGCCTAGCATCCGCCGATTGGACCTGAAGTACACCTGGCTTCCGCCGTTCTTGCAGGGATCGAGCACTGTACCTGCTGCGTTCTGCGCTGCGCTGCACTGCACGGGTGGGCGCATGCCACGCTGGACTTGGAGCACTCAGCAAGTCTCAAGACAGCCCTATCAGATGCGGCAGGTGTTTGCCAGAGCAGGCTTGGAGACAGCCGTGGAGTGTGTCGCAGCCAGGAGCACAGCCGGTTCGGACGGCGCGAGGCAGTCACCCGCAACAGCCGCAGCGTCAGCTGACAGGGCACAGAGATGCGATTCGTGAGGAAAGATGCGGGACTCGGTTTCGGTGGTGTGCTGTTTTCGTCCAGGCTGGCTCAGCCAGCGCATCTCGTTTCGGTTCCAAGTTTGTTCCTGAGCCACTCAACGGGCACGCACTTACCTACACATCACACATCCGTCTCTGCCAAATGCACCTGCCCTCGTCGCGCCACGGACCCTCTGCCGCGATAGCAAATCTCGCTGTCCAACGGAAGCGTGCCGCGTGCTGGCGAGTGTCATTTGAGCGTTGACCGCCATTGTTCGGTTACTCGTCGCGGACTGCTGTCCAGGCATTCACCCGGACGCTGAGTGCACCCAGCGCAGCATGACAGCGCTGCTCCGAGCGCTTCTGCCATCCACAGTAAACGACTCGCAGCCATCGCCAACATGACCTCGACCGCCGCTGCTGTGCCGGACCTGGACGCCGACGCTCGAGAGTATCGCAGTGTTTCTGGCGCCGATGAAGTTGCTGAGCCAGCAACGTCATCAACGTCAACAACGCCCACGCCCACGCCCGCGCCCACGCCCGCCGCCCCGACGCGCGAGAACTCGACCTCGAGCCAAGCCTCGGTCGTGCATGTCCCCGCCGTCGCTGCGCAGAGCAGTCCTGCGTCGACGCCCCAGCCCTCGATGCACCGCCAGTCGCTCGCCCGTGACCGTTCGCTGAACGTGTCCGGCTCGCCGTCGCCCGCGAGCTCCGCCCTCAATTCGCGCGATGCCTCGCCTGCCCGCAGCCTGCAACGCACCGCCGCGCTGCCGCCAGGCCCCAGTGCGCGCTCGCAGTCACAGTCGGCGCTGCGCTCGCGCAAGAGCAGCGCCGACGTCAGCCCCAGCCGTGGGCCCAGTGCCAGCTCGCCAGGCCTCTCTGCTGCCGCCATCCAGCGCGCCCTCTCGTCTGCCAGCATCCCCCAGCTACACCCCGCGACCACCGCCGACGCCGTCAAGGCTCCGCGGCCCTCGAAGGCGCCCACTGCCATCGCCTCAGGCGACAGCACGCCCCACTGGCCTCTCTCGCCGCGCATCAAGTCGCCCTCGCCGCCGGGCGGCGCCCGCTCCCAATCACGCTCGCGCCGCAACTCGCTGCGCACAATGGCCAAGAAGCCCGAAATCGTCGTGCAGCACTCCTCGCCGTCGCCCGCCCCGGCATCCCGCGTCCCGGCCAAGGAAGAAGTGGTGACGCCTGGCGACGAGGACGTGCCCATGATCATGAGCATCAAGAACTCGTCTCGCGGGGCCAGCGGCGCAGCGCCCAAGCTGGAGACGGTCCAGGAGTCGAGTCTGCCTGCAACACCCGGTTTTGACGGCCTTGAGCCGCAAAGGTAACGCTTTCCCCGCAGCGCCCCACTCTTTGTCATGGCGACGCACGTTGCAGCTACGCACGGAGCGAAAAACCGTACCCTACCAGCCAACCAAGCTAACGGCTATCGCAGCTTCGCACCCGCAGCAACCACATCCACCACACACAGGAAAACCGAAGAAGAGCGAAATGACGTCAGTTCTTCAAAAGTTACCGAAGACCTTAGTAGCCGACCTAGCAACATGTACGCCAACACCGGCAGCGGCAGCGACAGCGGCACCCGGAGCGGCAGGAAGGGCAAGATGCAGGAGCAGCGGTCGTCCTCAACCCATCGGGTGAGCAGCAATGTCTCCACCAAGCCTTCTTTGACGTCGCTGTCGTCCCGAGCCCGCGACCCACCTCTACGCAACATGACCGTCGAAACAGAGACTGTACCATCGATTGCACAGGCCACTATCAGTAACCAGGACCGCTCTGCATCAGGCAGGATCGACGGCAGCCTGCGTCTGAAGCCCAGCAACGAGACAATCCGGCCCAGAAAAGAGAGGAAACCACCGAAGCGCAAGGCGCCATCAATTCACTCGGGCACCGGTAGGTCTTCGCAGCTTTCATATCACTACCAAATCCCCAGCAGGCCCGACATGGCCCCACGTTCGAACACTGCGTCCTCATTCGGGAGTCAGGTGTCACTGCGCTCCTACGACGACCGGCGATCGATGGCGACCATGTCTCCGCCTGCAAGCCCAGAAATGACCGTCTCTGCTTATGCCCCGTCGTTCAGCTATTTCTACTCAAATACTAACTCAAGCTCCCGCAAAGCCTCATCGAAAGCAGACGTCTTCGAACAAAAAGTCGCAAGCGCGGTCGACGAGGCCAACTCCTCCGACTCGGACGCTACGTTCATTTACGAGTCGAATCCTCCCGAACAGCAACAAATTCACCGCAGCCGGGGCGGTCATCATTCAAGAACGCCCAGCATGACTTCGATTGCCAGTCTTGCCGATCCCCGCCTTGTGATACGTAATGAACACAAGAATCCTGGCAAGAAGAGCAGTATGAAGTTCACAAACCCATACAACAATCCGAACTTGGACTTCGATGGCATGGATCGCGGTGAAGGGACGATACGGCTGGGATCTGGTCGCGCGGGCACGGGTAGCCACCATCACCACATTGGACGACACGGTCAAGGCCGCGGCGCTCTTGGCCATATCCTGCTCAATGACGATGCCGCGTCAATGTCTCAATCCTCGCGCGGCCGCGGCCCATCCTCCAGGCAAGCGTCACAACCCAACAGTCCTCGTTTCCACAATTTTACTGTCCACAATGGCAGTGCTGCCGGGAGCCACAAGTATGGCGAATCGTCAACGTACGATATCGATGCCGGCATCGTAGCTGACGACGAACGTACGCCACTTATTCCATCAGCCCGAAGCCCTCGCGTGCGAACACCGCGTCGTAGAGATAGCGTCACGCTCAACAACCTTCAGCGGCAACTTGATCGCAGACAGCGTAATGAAGGCGGCTGGTGTCGTCGATTCGCTGGGTGTCTTGTCCTTTCCATTCTACTTCTAGTTGTCATTTTTAGCTCAGTTGGGTTGGTCTTTGCAACGACGAAGCCTCTTGACTTTCTCAAGATCCGCGAAATCAGGAATGTGGTCGCCAGCCAAGAAGAACTGATATTGGACTTGATTGTTGATGCTATAAATCCGAACATAGTCGGCGTCACCATCACCGACATGGATGTCAGCATCTTCGCAAAGAGTAAACATGTCGGCTCGGACAAATGGTGGCACGACCATGGGAACGGTGTTCCACACAACAATGAAGAGGACTGGCATAATATCGACGCATCAGCTATCGCTCGATCAACTGAGAGAAACCGAGACGGAGTGGACGAAGGCACTGATCCTGTCGAAGATCCAGTTGTTGGCGAACCTCGTACGATGTTGCTCGGTCGCATCTTCCATTTCGACTCACCCTTGAACTTTGACGGTTCTTTTTGGCATCGGCACAACGCCTCATCGATTGGCGAAATCCGTCTGACACACCCAGGCAACAAGACTGAAGCGGGCGGAACGCAGCGATGGGAGGAAGTGTCCCAGTATCCCTTCCAGCTTCTTGTGCGGGGCAACTTCAAATACCAGCTTCCACTCAGTACACGAGAGCTCAAAGTCATAGTCGGAGCGGACTATCACTACGATCCAGATGCTGAGAAGAAGAAGTTGATCACGGCCGATGCTGCAAAGATCGATTTTACCAGAAAAGAACATCCTGCGAATCCCGCTGCAATACACTTGCCGGGAAGATACGATCGCAGGGCCCATCCCATTATGCTTTTGCGTTAAAAGTCTTTGCCAATTTTGTACAACAAGCGTATCCGAACTCCCTAGGGCCGCATCCGTTTGCGGTTCCAAACATCACGGCCGAAAAAAGCAGATACCCTCATACAGACGAGTTCACGACCCATAGACCTACAATATTCGAACAGCGCGCCAGTTCGTATGCAAAACCGGCCGCATGATCATCCCCCACTCTATGGCTTCATAGCCTAACGATTTCCTTATGCTCTGCTTTTTGCTTTGCATCATTACTTATGTCGGCCTCACAGGAGTGCCGGCTATATGTATACGCTTTGGGAGTATTTGCAACATGCATGCGCTTTAGCGAAGGTGTTTGTAATTGTCAGGCCTGTCCTTCCCCTTTTTGCGTTTCTATGAGCCAGGCCTGTTGGCTGGCTACCTTCTTGTGATCATCCCTTCTATGTGAGCGTTATTTAGCAACATTACTTTGGTATCAGTCTCTTAAGATCGTAGGAAAGAAATGGGATTAAATTCTGGTGCGGTCTTTGCGGACCTGAGCATCGCTACTTGCACGCTAGATCTCTGAGTTACTGACCGTATGTGGCTGGACTTTTCTGAATAGGTAATTGTTACCAATGTGATCAAAGATAACTCCGCATCTTATAACGCATCGCAAGATTCGCGTTCGGTCGGGTGTACGATATGAATAGGGGCTTATCTAGAAGCACCCATCAGCGACCGGAAGCAATTGACCAAGGGCTCGAAAGGGATGTCAGGTCCAAATCAACTGATCACCATATCTTGCCGCCCGGGGCATTTGATATCAGAGTTGATTCGATAACTCAGCCTCGCAATACACTGAGCATACAATCTCACCATGAAGGCCATGGTGCAAGTAGACACTATTTTGTGCTTAATGAACTGTCCATCAGTCTAGTTGACGTCGGTACGCACCGATGTGGGCCAAAACGTCGTCAGTATGTAACCTCACGATCGAGACCTACTGACTGGCTGCTTGGTCATGAGATATGTAGCATTTCATAGTATCATCAACGCCGAGCGTTTATCGAGGTCGACGTGAAGGTTTTCCCTTGACGTTACGATAGAGGTCTCTCACTTACAAAGTTGACAGACATGCAGTTCAACTGGTACCCACTGCCATATCTTAGCAATCGTACGGTGTGTGTGTTTGCATCTAAGCTACTCTGCATGATTTGCTGTCATTATACCTGCACGCACAATTTGCACGCCGATCTACAGAAGACGAAAACGACCCTTGGGGCTATGTATTCTCTGAAGGCGCAATTGACGTATCAGAGATGCCTGAGGTGCAAAATTTGCCAAGCGAGCCACATGTCTGAACGAGCTTACCTCGCAAGGCGTTGAGTTGGCATGAGCCGATAGAACTAATTTTTTGGCTTGGCCAAGTCGTTCAAGGCAGTAGAGTAGGATAGTGATGCAATGAGTACATAGAATGTAAGTGCAGTACGTATTTGTTCGGTGACACTTATCATCGGTCCCATCTAGCTCGAGATGCGGTATTTGGTCGAATCGCACTTGACATTGGAATCGTCATCAGAGGGCACGCCTCGCCTAGCTCACAAGAATAACGTGTAAGGAGTGACTGCGTACACAACTTGGATGTATCCCTGAGGAGGGGTGAAAACAGAACTAGACTCAAGGTGGGAATCGAGTGTACGCGTATCTGAGACAGATCAAGTGGAGGAACGAAGGTTAATATCACAAAATACTCCTGCAAATATGTACCTCCATAACGGGCTTGGATGCCGGCTTGAGGAGATCTTCTATACACAAGGCGATCGATTGGAGATCGGATGAAGTGGATAGATCATTGAATCCTCCAGTCTCGTGTGCATTGTAGACGCCGTAGACATCGTAGCTCAGAAATTTGTAGAGTCTAACTCGATAGCTCCTTGAACAATGGTCTAATCAGTGCTGCACCTCGTTGTGGTCGATCAGACACCGAGTACTTTTGAAGGATTTGAATGAGAAAAAGCAAGAAGAAAATACAAGAGATGAGCACTGCGGCCTCGCAAGGGTTTCTAGAGCTATATGTCACTCGCGAAGTATACTTGAAGCCCTTCTGTTGAAGCGGTGACTTCTTCCATTCTTGTAGTGTGTTTAGTATCCTGTCGGCCACAACAAGTGCAGTAGATCGTCAACTTACTTGATTTAAGCATCACACTCAGATATGGCAAAGCTATTGAACAAAAGGGCTGGATCAATCCGTACGTCTCATTAAAGCGAGGTATACGCTTGGGAACTTTCAACATCAGCTATGGACCCACAGCATCTAGCCATTTTGCTCTGCCTTGATATTATGCAAAAACGGCGAAAGCTAGGGTTAGAATTGGAGCGCTTCAACTCAAGTATAATCAAGGTAGATTGATAGATCTTCAACGTGACTACGTGTTTAGGCGGTTTTGTTTGCCTGTTGCTTCTCCTAGTCCAGTCCCTCCAGAGTGGTCAGTCAGTCTCCAAAGCGCAGCACATAGCACACAAAGATGCATTGAGAGCTTCGTGCTCTTATGGACCAGATGAGAGGTGTCTGTTTCTCATCGTCTGAACTATGGCTGGAAATATACTGCACCTCATGTCTGTCAGCTTGACTATGCAATATTCAAAGACAACATACCCAGTTTGTTTCATCGTGGTTGGGGTTCCACGCTTGCTCTGACGCATTACAATCTCGCTGCGCAGTATAGACGATGCCCGTCATCGGTCGAATGCGTTAGCTTGCATGGCTTGGGAGGTAGTACGAAGTACTGCGGATCATCGGGTCTGCGCATGCTGTTGTGCAAGCATCACCCGAACTCCGGAACATTGAAGTTGAGCTGAGAGATTGTTCTTACTTTTCCTGTAGGGCCCATGTGACTGTAAGATTTGGGCCAGACCCCCTTCATGCTGGATGTGAGGGTCTTCTCGTAACTGTAGGGTACACTGATAAAGTCATCGTAACTTGGTGTAATCTTATATGCACGATCATTGAGTGTGATCTTACGTGTGTCTGCCGGCCGATTCTCGGCCGTTATTTACCGCAGTATCTCGAAGATCCATCGACGTGCATGGGAACCACACTTCCTGACAATTTTAATGCTTATATTTTTGATTTAATTTGTAGATATTCATCGTAAAACGAACTCGCACTCATAACTCAGTGGTAGAGTGCGGGATTGCAGATCCTGAAGTCACCGGTTCGATCCCGGTTGGGTGCTTTTTTGGCCTGACTGCGTCTCTTGATGTTTTAGAAGTCCTGCAACTAATGAACTCCTTTTTTGTTCCTAGCGTAGCGAAGCGGAGCGGAATTCCTTTCAGAGCGTGCTGCGAAAATTACGGGAAACCTGATTGGCAGATCAAAGCTTGTCGCTGGTTGGCTGAAATCAGACCGTGATTTAAAGTACACTCTGAAAACTACAAGTAAAACAAGCAAGAGTTTCTTACTTACCTAGCCATTCTGTAGTCCCCAGAAGGTCTTAAAGTTGCAAAGTGTAGGTATTCGGGTTCTGCACTGAGGATTTCATGCCTGGTATTTTTGAGGTGCATGAGCCTGAGCATCAGGCGCGCCGACACAAGCGGATCGAGGGGCCAGCTCTGCAAACTCAACACCATGCAGCTATCGCCACCACGGGCCTTCTGATGGCGGCCGATCGCTGCTTTTGTTTCGCCAGCTAACGCGATGTTGCATAAGCTGGTGGCTCGCCTACTTGCCAAGTGTTTCAGCAACCCTGCTGCCTTTCCTTGCGTAGACTATCTAAACTGCGTTGTGACATGTATGTACTGTGAGGTAACGCGACGATATCGAGCCGATCGCAACATCGGTCTCACGGTCTCATGTTCAGTGAATCGCCAGCACGTCGATATTACCGCGATACTCGACACTCCCCTGTGAGGATGGATGGATGACACGGCCCTGGAAATGGATGCGCCCGCGGGCATCAAAGAACGCCATCAGATGACCGCGAGAACACTTAGCCCAACTTACCACAGGCCGGGCTAGCTCGTCGTAGCGTTCCACCGATTCGATTGTCAGGAACGTTTGACTCGACCAAATCCGGCGCTCGCTGTCAAGAGTCGAGATCGAGTCGAGTCTACCACGGCGTTGCAGAGCTGCCTTGGGCGCTCGAGTCTGCAAGGCCACATGTGCACTCCGCAGCGAAGGGCTGCATGTCTTACTTTGCGACAGTTGGCGGTGGTCTCTGCTGGAAGCAAATGGGAGCTCTTCTCTGGGGGCAAATCCGGCTCCATCACGGCTGCTAGCGTTCGCTTCGGCAAGGTACAAAGGTACAACATGTTCATGTGGGGATGATACTCGAGCACCCTTGCAGCGGCGCTTGTTTTCGCTATTAGCCTCGAATTCGCGAGCCAATTGCTGTGGCGGGAAAGGGTCAGCTTCGCTAGGGAGATTCTCGCCATGCTCGCAGCAGCTCGTCTGCTTACGGCTCTCTTGCTTGCCAGAGGTCTGTTGGGACCATATTGGGAGCAGTAGCTGGCGATAGTGGTCCCAAGCGTGTGCCTCGTGCATGTGAAACGCGGCAGTGGCAGCTGCGGGTTCGTCATCACCGTCTACACAGTATCTTTGGGAGCACGCCTCGTTGCAGCGAGTGGAGTGGAGTGGAGCGCACTCGTCTACCTAGATACCGTAATCAAGACGACACAGCCAAGGCAAGGGCCGGTGGCTGTTAGAGGCATCCCGGGCAGCAGCAGCAGCGTGAGGCGAGCGCAGACACTGCCCAGATGCCCCGCTTGCATGAGCTGCCTGCCGTGTGTCCTGGTACAAGGGGTGTGCAGGAATGGCGACGGCACTGAAGGCTCTGACACTGATGAGCGCGGCGCAGTGCGGCGCGTTCATCATATCAGCGAGGCTTGCTCAGCGCAAGCTTACAGGCATGAGGGGCAGCTGCAGCCAAGCCACGTCTGCGACCAAAGGCTGAGGCACTCAGCACTCAGCACTGTGTGCAGGTGCAGGTGCAGGTGCAGATCGCACCGCTCACCCAAGGACCAGCAGCTGCTCCCGAGCGGCAGGCGGTGGCAGTGGTGGATCGGACTCTAGATAGACTACCTGGGTGACTAGGTACTAGGTAGGTACACCGTACATGGCACTGGTGACTGGCAGCAGCACCAGCCAGGGCGCGACGACGCCGCTAGCTGTGCCTGTCCGTGCCTTACCAGCCCCTCCGAACATTTTGGCTTTGGCTTTGGCTCTGGCGCTGGCTCATGCTCCTCCGGCTCTGCCTTTGCATATGGCCCTTGGTGTTCACGACTCCTCGCGCAAAGCTCCAATCCCGCTGCTTCCTGTTCCTGCACGACACTGTTTCCTGGCTTCACCAACCTGCTAGCTCTCTGCGGCCCTGAGAGCCGCACGCCAGCAACAGCACCAGCACCAGCACCCGCACCCGCACCAGCATTCCACGGCCCCGCGCACACCCAGACCCAGGCCTGTACTTGCGTTACCATACCTGCTTGCCCGCGTCAGCTCGTGCCTGCCACCACTGCTGCTGCGTGTGTGCGTGCGTCGAGTGCTGCGACCTGCGACCTGCGACCTGGAGGGGCCCTGCGCCTTATCGCATACCTCCATCAAACTCCGGGCATCCGTCGCTCACGCATCATCGCCGCTGCCGCCGCCGCACCCCGCGACGGCCCCAGGACTCGGCCACAGGACTCGGCCCAGCACAGGGCTCGCGGCCGCCGACGCAGCGCTTGCACTGACAACCTCGTCTCCGTCTGTTGTTTGTCGTGCGCAGCCTCTCTTCTTGTGCGCTGCGGCCGGATGCTGGACGACACGGCTCTCCATTCGTCATCACATCTGTTTCAGCCTTCCTAGTCCCGCGTCAAGGAAGGTGCGAACCACGGGAGACCAGGCACTCTAGTCATTTCGCCTGGTAGCAGCCCCTGCGTCTGCCCTCAGGTTCACCTGCTGTCTGGTAGCTGTTGCCGCCCGCATAGAGCCCAGACATCACACGCGTCCCTGGACCGTTGACGTCTGCGGTGCTTAGCCCGACACGCACCCAACACCCTTCCCTCTCACCCCACAGGTGCTGCACCGGCCCAGCATGTCGAGCTTCCAAGCAGTCAACACCACCCTGGCGGTGCCCGAGCCGCCACCAGGACGCTCTGGCGAAGAGACCACCCCCAACACTCCGCGACCAGACGCTCGATTCCAGAAGGACTCGAGAAATGGCGAAGACATGAAGTCCGAGGACCCCTCGCTGAAAACGCCAACCCGCAATAGCTTCGTTGGGATTCCCGGTCAGCGACCGCTGCCCTCCTCGCCCTTCGAGCCCACCCGCGAATTGAGCGAGACCCCTTCGACCAAGAGCAACCTGAGTAGAGGCCAATCACACGCGTCTGCACAGTCAGTGGACATTGTTGAAGATGTGCACATGGGCGAAGGCGACGATGACGACGATAAAGATGGGTCTGACAACGACAGTGTGACCAGTGAAAGCGGCAGGCCGTCGAAGAAAAAGAAAGGACAGCGATTCTTCTGCACCGAGTTCCCGCCATGCAACCTAAGCTTCACAAGAAGCGAGCACCTCGCTAGGCACATCCGGTATGTCCAAAACTTGGCTTGTAGGTCACGGTACTGACATCTACTAGGAAACACACTGGTGAACGGCCGTTTCAATGCCACTGCTCACGACGTTTTTCACGGCTCGACAATCTTCGACAACACGCACAGACCGTCCATGTAAATGAAGACATCCCAGCAGAATCACTTGCTGCGACTGGTACAAGGTTTCAAAGACAAATTCGCACAGACCGGGTACGACCCCCAGGACCTCGCTCGAGGGCGAACACACTCGGGAGTATTGGTGGTCACAGCAGAGGACACAGCAGGAATTTGTCGACGTCGAGCATCACCTCCACTATCTCAGCCATGAGTGTGGCGCAGTCACCGGATTCCCGACGTCGACCCCCACCCCTTGCGATGGCCAGCGACGATTCGTCTGCAAGAGCACGACTGTCGCTTCAGACCATGGAAGCGTATAATCCACCGCTCATGGGGAGCCCCGGGCCTCAGATTATCGAGTACGAGTCCCAATCGAATGCGCCCACAACACCGACGTCCACGACGTATTCTGGAGCTGCAGGTAGCCCTGCACAATTTGGCTCGGCAATGCAATCACCGGCATCTACATCCTCCAGGCCGGTGTCTTGGGCCGGGCCTCCGCCTGGACGTCGCCTATCCAATGGTAACCCTTTCGCAGGGCCACCAGGGCAAGCCCCTCCGCCGTATATGTCTCCATTACAGTCATCTGCTGCCTCTACTTACTCGACTCAAAGTAGTGTGTACGCCAGTCCAGTCGTCGCAAACTTCCCGGGCCAGCGAAGAGATTCGAATGCGGATGCTGATTGGAGGAGACGGACCTGGCACCCTGGAACGTACTCTGGACCGCGACCTGCCACTAGTGGACTTGGCTATCATCAGACACCCGATGCTGATCGACCGTCATACACATCACAGCCCGCTGCGTCGCAAACTAGGCTCCCCGGTATCGAGAGCTTCGATTATGCACCTCCCCCACCAGCTCTCTCACGTCCTTCACAGGGACCTCCACATACTGACGCCCCACAACGCCCGCTTACGTACCATGCTCCCATTGAGCCTTTACCAGGAGTTGGTCATAGGAAACGCATGAGCGTCTCGTGGGAAGACACTATGCAGAGAGGCATCAATCGCTTAGACATCACTGGCTCAGCTTCGCCACGAGAGTCATGGTCACAATATCCCCCTAACGCACAACCGGCCACGACACGTCCTATGACTGCACCGCACGGTTACTTTAACCATCATCAGCTATCCCATGTCCCCCAGCCTATCCAGACCAACCCCACTAATGCAGCGCGCGGCTCTCAGGAACCCGCCACACCTCGCAAGAGTAAGCGACAGGCTTGGTACAACGGACCCGTTAGTCAGCCTGTGGCCCAACCGATACGAGTCATGCAGCGTACCTCTCCCGAGGATTCGAGCAGTAGCGAGGGGGTCCCAACGCCAAGCAACACTACTATGAGCGAATACCACCCAGCAATTGTGCACAGCAATGGATTTGTCGAGGCACAGGCATCTGGAGCTCATTTGGAGGAATACAAGCCCCCAGCCTCGATTATGGACAGACCTCATCCGCTCCATAATGGCTACCAATCTTACCACAGGCATACGCTTTCCAACTCGAGTGCTAGCTCGGCCTACAGACCCCAACGCGAGCCTGAGAGAGGGCCTGCGACGTATGGCCAGTCACTGCCCCCACAAGGGTCTAACGACATGAGACGGCTCGATGCTCTTGTGGCTGTGGCCACGGGTGAACATCAGGCTGTCGAGCATCGTTCTTGAGGCTCTCTACCTGGACATGTCTGACCGACCACCTGTCCCACGCATACGAAGTTACGGCCACGGAATCAATTACGAATCTTTCTGATTTGACACTAGGACATACATTTCTCACATGGTTCACTACCACACAACACGTCGTTTCGCATTTAAGTTCGCCGACGGAGAGGACACCTTTCGATGATACCCCGGGTAGACATACTACTCGTATTTCGGACACGTACCCGAGACGGCATTCTGTTTGTAATGATGCAGTCATTCAGCATTTGCATGATGTTTTCTGCTTGATGATTAGCATTGCGCCACTGGCTTTTAGGCCTTGGGATATACCAATCGATGTCAGCGGGCGTTCGCGCTTCCCTTTTTGATTTGTCGCCAACGTTCAGTTTCCAGCGTTGATTTGTGATTTTTGGTTGTTATGCAGGATTGACATGATGGTGGAGAAGTGCGATAATGGTTGGAAGCTGTTCATTTTCAGTTGCACTACTGGGATTATTTTTCTATGTCCGTACATACATAGTCTTGACAAATGAAGTTGCCATACCAGCTTCGTTGGACCCGAAGGATGTGTGATGGGCGCGTATCTGGAGCCTAGACAAGACAAGACAAGACAAGACAAGATGAGACAAGATGCGGCGACGGGCGACAGGCGACGGAAGTGCTAAATGGCGCTTAAACCCCTGTCCTGTCCCTAGCACTAGTGCCAAAGTTTTGGTAACCGCCTCACCACCGCCAGTCGCCCTTGTGCAGTTCGCGCCCCGTACCGTACGGCACCCCCTTGCGTCCATGTCTGCATGCTCGAACACGATTCGAGCTCTGTCTCTGTCGCGCGTGCCCGCAAACAAGACGCTCCTGCCGTTTCTGTACCAGACGCCCACGATCCAGCAATGGAAGCCGGCCGCCCAGCACATTGCCCGCCGCAGCATCTCGCGCTACCGTCCCAACCACGAGCCGCCCGCCGCAGACATTCCCTTCGAAACCGAAGAGAGCCTGCCGCCGGCTTTGGATGACGCCCAAGGCCCGCGCAGGACGACCATCACGGGGTCGGAGCGCGCTGCCTTCGAGAAGTTGTATAGAAGGTTCAACGCACGTGGCAATCGCCAGCAGGACAAGGACCATGAGGTCGAAATCGACGCCATCGCCGACGAGTACTGGGAGCCCGACGAGGAAGAGCAGCAGATGGGCGCCAGTCTCGATAAAATCTTCGAAGAGGCCCTGATTAAGGGCTCTGTTGTGGCGAGAGAAAGGAACAGGTCAGGCATTGAGCAGCTGCGAAGCAGGAAGCCCAAAGAAGACCTCCAAAGCATGGCAAGGCATGTGTTGGAGGGAACGCGCCCCGCCGAACACAAGTCTCGAGCCATGCGCGCGCAGCGGAAGGGCGAGACTAGTGCTCAAGCTGCACAGCTGAAGTCACTGCGCTTGCGTGAGCGCCACCGTATAGATGACCTACTCACCTCTGCAAAGACAGATCGCGAGCTGTGGGAGATATTGCATAAAGAAGTCTTCACCCAGGTCCGCCAACTGGATCTCGACGGCATTGCACCAAAGCCAAAAAAGTCAAAGCCCGGCCCCGATCCGAAGATCTTGTTCTCCAACTATCCACACCACCTCCTCACCGCCCTTGCCACGCTGCGTAAGAACTTCCCTGCGTCACCTCTTCCACTTTCCATCCTGCCAACCATCAAGAGCTTCGGCCGCTCGTCCTACGCTTTGGGAGCTACAACCGCCCTCTACAACCAGCTCCTCCGCACAGCCTGGCTGCAGCAGTCGTCGTACGCGCAGATTGTCTCACTGCTGACCGACATGCATAACGGCGCTATTGAGTTCAACGCCGACACGCTGACGCTGCTGGACCAGGTACTCAAGGAATTCACATTGGCACGGAGCGGTCAACTGGGCAAGGGAATGCAGATGGTCTACGGCCTGGAACAATTCAACCAGGGCATCAAGGAGCTCACGAGGTGGCGTGCCGCCGTTGCGGAGAGAGTTGGCGTCGAGGACGGTCGCAGGGAAAAGGGGACTGTGCCCATGCCGCGGAGACGGAGGGCCGTGGATGACTTTCACGTCAACCAGCATGTGCCGTTTGCCGAACGCGACGGCGCTGCTGCAGAACAACCGCTCGCACAGCCTCTGACGGACAGCACTTTGTCCTCAGCCCCGAAGCTGGCGATACTGCATGAAATCGATCCGGGCGTCGAATTTGGGTTTCTGAGCGCAGAGGACACTGCTGCTGCTCCTAGCGTCCCAGATCAAGTCGAAAGTTCGTCAGCCGAACAGAGTGAGACCGCAGATGAAGATGTACCTGCTGATGTGAAGCGGGCGCTGCATAATGGCTCTAGTAACGCTATTTAGGGAGAGTCTTGTAAGAACGCGGTTACTTTAAAAGTCACAGCAAAAGCCTCATCTAGCGGCGCTCCCAGAGGCTTTGAACGCACTCGTAAGATTATCTGTAACGACATATGCCAAAAGCCATGTATAGAGTATACTCCGTCATTATTATTTTTTCGTTATCAGTATTATATATAACATCACGTAAACATGAGCAACCTGGGGATGTAAATGCAGGGTTAGAATCTATATTGAGTATAGTACATAAGCAGAACGCCTTCACTATGCACCGTTTGTTTGCTGCTTGCAGCCTCTACTCATAGTGGACTTCCACGTGACTTCTTCACAGAGTCTCCCACCCACCGTTATTGATATCACCCTCGAGCTTCCGCGCAATCAGACTCTGAATGCCGCCTTCGAGCCATACCTTACGGAGCAACGCATCGTACCTCTTCTGATTTAGGAACAGCTGATGGTGTCGTCTGAGCGTGGGGTCCACCTCACCGTGTTTATCAAGGTAAGGAGCAACCGCCCAAGTACCGTGGTTTCTATTCAGGAAAAGCACCATGCACTTGCGAATGTGAACGAACATACCGATCTGGCCACCGCACCTAAGAAGTATTAGTACGAAAGCCTAGAGACAACAAGTGCAGAGAGCGGAGCCCCAATAACTTACTTGGAGAGATGCTGGTTGCAGCCACCCCTTTGACCTTTTGTCGTCATGCAACACACGGCCTGGGAACACATGATCTCGCCACAGAACAAACATAACGCAGGATCCGTGAGTTCTTTTCCAGTCGTCGGGCATTTCCTACGTATAGCCTCGTCTGTCAGAGTGTCGTATGTCTTGGGCAGACCCACGAGCTCAAAGATGGCAGGGTGCGATAGCGAGATGGTCGGGCACAAAGGTTGATTTCCAGCCTGGGCCCACAAGAGATGCCGTACCCAACCGCCAACAATGGAGCGCGTTATATGGCCTGAGCTGGAGCGATTCGCAAAAGATAAGAAAATATCGGCAAGACTAGGTAGGCGCAGGAGCGTAGTAAGGCGCGAAAGCTCCGAGTCATCAACCATCTCCATGGGAGTATGGGGCAGCTCAATGCCGTAGCGGATATGCATGAGAATCGCAGCCTTCCGGAGAAATGGGAGAGCGTATGAAGACACCATGGTATGCATGAAATGAAGAAATTCGGGGCTCTTGAAATGGTGAGGTACAGGCATGTTGTCGATGTCCAGCGCAGCCGGCGAATCTTCCATACTGGCGACGTTGAAGACAGCGCAAACAAAGAATAGCAGGTTGTTGAGCTGATCCGGAGAGGAGAAGCCACTGCTGACTTTTTCCGAATTAATAAAGCGCCCCGGCTGCTGATACTGCGGTGCGCTCTGCTGACCTTCAATACCTCCAGTATACGCTAGTATAACGCGCACGATCTCAGCCAAGTAACACAACCGAAGGACGTGATGAACGTCGAGGCCAGTAGCAGGGACGATGCCCGTTGTACACAGGGTGAAAAAGACGAACGAGTCTTGGCTCAAGAGAGGTTTTACCGTCTTCAGATCAAGTGGCAGGATATCCGGGTCAAAGACATGAGGATGTCCCACGAATAATTGACGGATCTGCTCGAACTGGGCGCGAAGATACTCCACCTCAGTAAGGCTGGAACCTTGGTTTCCGAGACTGCCGATAGCGATATATGACGATACAGTCTCTGACAAGATTTGAAGGTGAGTCAACGTTTGTGGAGAGATCTTGTCAATCAATGTACCCCTAACGAAGTCCGACTGTACACCACGTTGGGCAATTTCTACCGCAGAGATCGAGTGAGCCAAAGAATGCGCAAGTGAGTCCGTGTGAGTCAAATCGTCGATATCGCCTCCTGTCACGGCAGCACGATGGGCGAACTCGGTTGGAATGTTATTCGACAACAGGGTATCCCGCAATCTCTGATACACTCTGAACAGCTCGGTCATTGGCGTGACAGGTACTACAGGCTCCGGATCAGACTCTCTCGTAGGTCCGGCGAGAAATGCGGGAATTTGGAACCGGTGCTGTGTTGCAGCTTGGACGGGTGGTGGAAAGATCGGTGCTCTAACGAGGTCCGGAAGGTGACCCGCGATGTTTTGAATGAAGTCCTGCCGGCCGTAGTCCCACAGCTTCTTTCGGTCCTGGCTAAGCTCTACAGCGGATGACTTGCCTCGGTCCTCGTCGAAGCTTTTGTGCATTGTTGCGACATGACTTTCAAGCCAATCATCAAAGGTCGTTGCCGTCTCGAGTACACCAGGGTGCGTAATTTTCTTTGGTTTCCAGATGATCGGAAGGAACATGTTGCCCAAAGCCTTGCAAAGCGGACACATGAATTCCTTGAATTCTGGACGCTCGGGGTGATTCCTTGCAATCTGACCCACATGCCGGCGCTGAGTCGCCTGCAAATATACTTCAAAACACGCGTAGTGCATGATATGTCCACACCCAGTAGATACTGGACCAGATTTGACATGATTACGCGGAAAGCCTTTGCCAAGGGTTTGTCTTTCTGTCGCGATACGCTGTCCACTAGTGTTGATTTTCTCAACGTTCTGTCGGTTCTTGCCTGAGACACCAAATGGTCGAATCTCGTCCGCCGAGCGATCGAGACTGACAGGGGTTACGGTCACTTCGCCTACCCAGTCCTCATCCTGTAAATCAGTTTGACGGAGTATGCGACTTTCAGACACATATCCAAAGGTTCCATACAGCTTTTGGTCGTTCGTTTCTTCTTGACACAGTATACAAGTTCCCGATGGATACTTGAAGGTCTTTTCTTGTTCAACAAGGCCGCCATCCTCGTCCTCCAAGTCACTGAAATCATCCTCGCCCCAGTCGAAGTCCTGGTTGGCCATGAACTTGCCTTGTTGCTCCTTGAAGGCTGCCATAACCTTCGCTTGCCGCTCCAGGGCTTGCTTCTTCTTGAGCTCCTTCTCCTCGACACCAAAGCTAGCCGGAGATGCAGTGTCCATTCTATCGCTTGGAACATTGAGAGCAGCAGCAGCTACGATGAACTTGTGTTGTTGTCGCTGCTTCAACCTGTGCAAAACCAAGCTGATCTTCGACTCGCAACCTGCGAAATCCTCTTTCTCTTGTATGGCCAAGAGGAGTGAAAGTATAGTCGGTCGCTCGGGGATGCCGACTTTTGCAGCTCTCGTGAGCGCGGATGCCACGAAAGAACCAGGCACATCCTCAGACCAATCGTGTTGCTCAGTTTTGTCCTCAAGGATAGCAACAAGGAACAACTGTAGCACGAACTGGATATACGCCTCAACACGCGTAGCGGGTATGTTTGGAGTGGCGCTTGGCGCTTGTAAACCATAGCCCAGCAGATAGTAAATGACTTGAGTAAACAGCGGGGTTTTGGTAAAGTCAGCAATGTTCTGGAACAGCCCAGATTTGATGGGCTGAAGCGTCGGTTCAAAGACAACATCGCTGGCTTGCTTTCCGGTTTTCTTTGCCTTGAAGTTTCTGTAAATGGTCTCGGCTTCCTCTCGCTGATTACGGTTGTACTGGTGTACATATGGATCAATGAGATCAAGGTACTGTTCCTTAAGCTCGAAAGTGCCACTATCTGACAACCCTTCAGGCGCGCGATATCGTGCCATCTCATGGAGGACTTCAGGGAACTCTTCCATGTTTTGTACCTTGTCTGACAAGCGCGCAGTCATGTCAGAGAAAGATAGAGGCTTGAAACACAACACATGTGCAATGTCTCGGCGCATGGCAGCGAGATGTGAATCCGTACTGTCTTCCTCAAGAAGGCACGTGCGATCGCTAAGAAGTATGATGAGCAGGTGCACGAAGTCTTCAGCCACGTCAATGGCTTGGGTATCTTCAAAACCGTGGTAGCTGGCATCGTAACTCCCAGTCATCCATCCCATGAGCCCAAATCGATCGATCATTGAGGCCAAGAACACCGATGGGTCACAGAGGACCAAGGCAGATTGAAGGAGGAAAAGATCTCTCTGGTGGCAAACATCTCTCTGTGAGACGCTTCGGTACTGGTTCATCTGGTGCCGTAAAGTTATACCATTCCGGACCCAGATTCCTGCTCGCATTTGAGCTAGCCATGCACACACCCGCAGAGGGAAGTCGAAAACAGTAAGGAGGTAATCCTCAGGTTTATGAAGTGGGATAGAAAGGGAGTTCGATCGGAGTTGCAACTCGTCGCGGGTGAAATGGAGCAGTTGCCGTACGTGATCGGCCGGCATGCTTCGTGCTCGGTCGATCAGCCAGGAAAGCGTAAAGTGAAGAGCGTGATGAAAGCTCAGATACTCTTTCGCAACCACGTAGTCGACAATTTTATATTTAGGGCCAACAAAAGTTGACGGTTGGACATCGAACTCGAATGCCTCTAGAGTCTTGAACTTTGTTTCGTCCTTGAGTTCGGCTTGATCAAATCGTCTGCGCTCGGCACCCAAGGAATTGATGGTCACCACTTCTGCTGTAGTCCGAATGGCACGAGAGATGCCTGTGGCATCTTCATTCGTCTTCCAAACAAACGAGTCTGCAAAATGCCGACAAAGTTTGTTAATCTCTCTGGTGATAAGCGATGCGCTGATCCAAGCCTCAGACTCGAACTCGAGATGCTCACCGACAGCGCGCTGGTTGGGGCATATGCCCTGATGGAGTTTGGCGAGGTCCAAGAATTGCAGTAGGTAGCGTGGTTGCTCGCGGATTTTGTCTTGCACGAACTCCGACGCCAAGAGATACTTTGTGTCCATGAAGAAATGGTGTAATCGTCGATTGGTCACAGCGCCTTGCTCAAAGGCTAGGGTGGCCTTTGGATCGACGTTTGTTGGGTAACCGACTTGTCGAGTAGTCAGGAAGGTATACAGAATGGCAAGCAGGTTAGTCAAGAAATTGCCACGCTCTACCACTTCCGAAGTTATGGATGGCGTAGTCAACATCTGAAGAGACAAATTGATGATTGAATGGTCCGGCTCCCGATCAGCTATGAGGAAAAGCTGCGCCAGCCCAGTATATACACCAGCGAACCGGAGACCAAGCAGACGCTTGAACTCGGGTATTGATACTACGGTACTGATGAAGACATCACGGATGCCAATACGAAGCTCTTTCCACATGCGAAGGTCGTACAAGATGAGACGATCCAGCCGCAGACGTTGCCAAAGGTCCTCGTGAGCAGGTGTTCCAGGCCTTCTACCGTACCCGTCTGGTTTCTCTAACCAGTAAGGTGGAGGCCGAGACGGTCTCAACG
The DNA here is from genome assembly GCA_002116315.1 of Epicoccum nigrum. NCBI lineage: Eukaryota > Fungi > Ascomycota > Dothideomycetes > Pleosporales > Didymellaceae > Epicoccum > Epicoccum nigrum. The sequence goes on along the minus strand of KZ107844.1, from coordinate 41,978 downwards.
GCAGTGAGCGTGTGTGAGGGGTACCAGGAACTGTCATCAAGGGCTCAACGTGGCTTAGCGAAGGTGCTCCCACCAGAGTGTCACTATCAGACTCTGCAGGAGTATCGCTCTGCTCTTGTTGAGCTCTTTGTCCTGTCGAGAAGTGTGAGGGTGCAGGAGGTGGGGGAGGGGGTGGAGCAGGATATCCTGCCATAGTGGCCTCGGATGTTTCCAGCGCCTCATCTGCGCTCTCATACGCCTCCATCTCTACATCGCCCTCGTTGTCCTGGGCACCTACCTCATCGATGTCCATCTCTTCGCCGGCATCGGCGGTACCATCGGCTTCGTCGTCGCCATCATCAAACTCGTCGTCTGAAGCTGTTGTGTCCCCAGTTCTTTCGGCTGTGCGCTGCCGTCGTACTCTTATAATTTGGGGCCGCCGCCCGACTGGTATGGCTCCTCGAAAGAAGGCCATGTCATCGTTCTCTCGATCTTCGAGCTCGTGATCGTCCAGACCGTCCTTGCCAATTGTCTCGTTAGAGGCTGCACTCCCGACTCGCCAGGGTTTGAGCATTTCCTCGCAGACAGTGCGTCGCAGAACCTGGTGATCATTGCCTGCGCTGCAGCCAGCAATATCAGAAATCCAATCAACGATGGTCCCGCCCATCATCTCTCTGAAGGTATCCCGTGCCGAGCGAATGGTGACCGTCAGCTTGATCTCCTCTATGATCTTGGCCATGCGCAGAAGCTCCTTCAGGTCCGATCTGTACACAACGGCGCTCCGGCCGACGTCGTTGACTTCGTGGGCTTTTGCGAGACCGAAGGCCTGCTTCTGTTTGCAGGCGCGGGCGACTTGCTCCTGGACATCGGTGACGGTGTGCTTTTCGTCGTTCCAGAGGACCAGGCAATACTCCTGATTGTCTTCGGGCTGGTCGCCTGGGTCGTACCATTTGGACGTCAGGCGCGAATTGCGCTCGTCCTGCAGGACAGACTCTTCGGTCTTGGGCAGACGCAGCTGTTCGGGCGAGCACGAGAAGACGTCGAGGAGATAGTCGAGGGATCTCGCGACGGTCATGCGTATGCTCTCGAGCACTTCGTCAGGCAACGATGACCCTTCCTTCGCCTTCCCTGCTGTCTTGGAGGCCGACTCTGCGTCGGGCGAGTGTATGTTGCAGTGGAGGGGCCGTGTCCACGCTTCGGCGTCACCGCAGTCGCAACAGCCCGAGTTGCCCGGCGAGACGCTCACGAAGACCTGGTGGCCCTCGTGGTCCATGGCGTCGAAGCAGCGGGCGCATAGGACGCATGTGTCGTCGGTGGCGCATGTCTTGCAGCGGTAGGTGCCCTCGCCGTTCTTCAGGATGTGGCCGCACGGCTTGCCCTTGGCCGCGGCCGTGTACTCGGCGCCCTCAATGGCGCCCTGGGCGTCGCGCAGGCTCCATGGCTTCGCAGGGTCGGCGGGCGGGCCGTGAGGGAAGAAGAGCGGGAGGTGGGCGTCGCGGCCGGCGAGCGAGCGGAAGAGGAGGGCACGCAGCTCGCGGTCTGCTTCTGGCGTATAGCGGTAGTCGTGACGGCGCGGCAGGTCGCGCAGGTGGCGGCAGAGCTCCTGCTCCAGCTGCGACATGTGCATGGCGCGTCTAGGCTGTGGAGACCTGCGGGTGCGGGTGCGGGTGTGGAAGGTCCTGTCAAGGTGGGATGTGGTGGGATGTGGTGGGAATCTTTGGATGGATGGATGCAGCGGGGCTGGCGGGCGGGTGCGATTACATGCAATGGGATGGGGTGGGGTGGGTGGTGGTCCTGCCACTGTTGGGGGAAGTGCAGCCGCGGTGGGTGGTGCTGGTGCTGGTGCTGGTGCTGGCCGAGCTTGTTTGTTTGTGAAGCAGGCTCCAAGGGAAGGGATATGGCAATGGCAGGCGAGCGAGCGCAGGCGCCGGCCACGGTGAAAGTTGCGGTTGCAAGGGTTCGCCGCTGCAGGAGCTATGTCATACTGTCATACCCGTGCAGCACCAACACAGGGCAGTGCCAGCATCAGATCCGGCGCACCTGGTACCTACATGGGCCAACGACAAATTTGGATACGACCATGCACTGTGCTGCGCAGCACAGGTTTTGTCACAGCAGTGCAGGTGCAGATACATGAATTCACGCAAGCAATGCAGATACAGGCCTTCACACAGACAGCGCAGTTGGGTGATCAGCACTTGGCCGTGGTGTTTTGCAAGCTGTAGAATACACTCCAATGTACAGTGTCCGTCTCGGAGAAGCGTAGCGTGGGCAAAAGCAAAAGCCGTCCCTGTCATGTCTGCTCCCATCCTCCTTCCAGCACACTCTACTCGTCGTCCTCGGCGGCCTCGATGTACCGCTGCTTGATGTCCTTCCACTGGCGCTGTCGCTGCTGTTAGCCAAAGCCGCCCACGCCGGGTGGTCTCACGTACGCCGCGGTTCATGCTGTCCCAGACGCGGTCGGAACCTGTGTCGAATGCCCTGTGCCCGGTCTTAGCATTCGTTGCTCGCATGCGCTCCTGCTGCTATCCTACGTACAGCTGCATGCCGAACGCGGCGGCAAAAACGGTGCCGAGAAGCGTGATGTTGCTCCTGATGACGGTGCTGCAGACGCTGGTCAGTAACAGTAACGTGCGGTCGGACGAGGTTGACGGGGGCGGCTTGCTTGTAGACGGTGTTCGCGAACTGCACACGGCGCGGTTAGCAGAGGCTCAGGGGCCGGGCGATCTTCTCAATTGACTTACGCCGGCCATTTTGACTGTATTGACGGGGTGCGGAGGGCTGCGGAGGCGGATGTGGTAGTGCTGCGGTGCTGCGGTGGGTGGGCGTGGTGAGGTGCGCAAGCCGCTGGATGAGAATCGTCGACATGGCGGCGATGCTGATTGGTCTGCCCGCCCATGGCCGAAATTCATCATGCCCGCAGCCCTTGCCCTGGGCACGCTTGCCCACGCCCACCACCACAGCACCAGGACCAGTACCCCGCCATACCGCATACCACCCACCGCACCATAGACATCGCCCACCAGACGCCGCAGAGCACCTCGTGAGCTGCGGGCGCGTCACAGGCAGCACCCCGCCCCGCGCGGCCAGAATCACTGCCCCCCATCCCCATCCTCCTGCCTCGACTCGACATGCCTTCCGTCGAGAGCAACACCGTCTCACGTGCGGGCATCACCACCTCCGCCACCGGCGAGCGCCACATCCCGTCGTCAGTCCGCCCTGACGGCTCTGTTCGCAAAGAAATCCGCGTGCGCCCGGGCTATCGTCCTCCTGAAGATGTCGAGCTTTACAAGAACCGCACTGCCGAAGGCTTCAGGAATCGGATCAAGGCTGGCGTCCCAGGAGCCGAGAGTCTGAAAAAAGAGCAGGACCCTTCTAAAACCAGCAGTGCCGCCAACAAGAATGCCAAACGCAGGGAAGCACGAAAGAAAGCTGCTGCCGACAAGGATGAGGAGAGCCCTGTCAAGGCCGCCGAGCCCGTCGAACCCGCAAAGCCTGTCGAGCCCGCGAAGCCCGCTGATCCCGAGGCCGACAAGGAAAGGGAAGCAAAGAAGCTGGTGAAAAAGCTGCGCCAGGCTCGCGAACTGAAGGACAAGAAAGAAAAGGGCGAGGGGCTGCTGCCAGAGCAATTCGAAAAGGTCATTAAGATCAACGAGCTCGTTCGCCAGCTGGAGAGGCTCGGCTTCGACGCCCAGGGTGAGAAGAAGTCCGTCGAGACTTGAGCTCCTCTATTGTTCCCAGTGGATATCACCACCATCTCACAACGCTCGAACGCTTTAGCAACCACACTGCCCTACTATATGGCATAGCGCAAACCCGGCCTTCTTCGCATCGTCAACCGCAGCTCTAGCCAGCGCTATCGCAGCTACACCAATGGATTAGAGGCAGGCGGCTTGTCGAAACCACAATACCAACAATGGTCCATCGACCAAGCGAAACAGGATTTCTCCTCTGGCTGGCAGCTCTGCCACCGTGGTCAAGTCTACCACTGTTGCTTAGCTGCTTCGAGAAGGCAATTCAGTATTCCTGTTTCTTCGTGCTTGGCTTCCGCCTCAACCTTCTAGAGTGACTTGCATCAAGTACCTTAGCAGAAGACAATACACCGTACCGCAATCGACTAGATAATCATGCATAGGATAGCTGGTCATCTCATGAATTGATGCCTCTTGCCGTTCTCACAGAAACAGATCATACCGGTGCCCGCTGTCCAGTCAACACCTTGCGTCAATTTTGACGATGACGCATTGTCTCGACATCGTATCATACAATCCAAAATCGCTCAGCGTCCGCAACGATACCTCTTCCAACCTGGCCTTCACCAGCACGAGGCCCGATTCGTCCACTCTTCTCACACCAACCTCGGGATTCCCACCTGGCGACCGTTCTTCGTTCCCTCTGCTTGCGAGCTTTGCAAGAAAGCCCCTCTTCTGCTTAGGAAGCTTCTCGAATTCGCTTCTCTTCCTAATCGGACTTCTCGTCTGCGAACTTGCGCTCAAAGACTCTCTCAGCACCCTCTCTAGCTCTGTGGTCACCGCCTGCACCCTCCAGAACTCCCCCCGGTTCATCTGACCTTCGAGACGTATGATTTCTGGCTCTTCTTCCGACACGAATCCCAGGATCTCTACGTCTTTAGACGTGTCTGTATCGAAACTGAATTCGGATTTTTCTCGTGCTGCAGGCAGTGGTATGTCTGATGGCAGAATGGCGATGGTCGTTTTAGCAATGCCGTATGAAGCACGTTTCTCCACCAATGGTATGATGTGGGTATTGATGACAGACCGAATGTGGTGCGTGCGTGTAAGTGTTAGTTGGTCGAGAATCTGCTGGCCTCGATGTGTATTTGATCGAGAGAAATCAGGCACATCTGTGTATGCTGGCGGAAGCTCGTCCTTCTCGTTGCGCGACATGGTTGCGTGTCAAACTGAATTATTGGGGTGTGCGCCAAAAATTCACTGCTGATTGTACAGTTCTGAAAGAGCCGACGACCGATCGCTATATGCTCAACGCCGAGCAGCCGAGCAGGTAAAGGGGTGCTTCTTATTCCCGGTAGGACTCACAGATTGTGGCGATGTTGGAACAGTGACATCCGTGGTAGCCGTTCGGTTGACTTCTCAGCCTCGCACTATATTGACAAGGCCAAACACGGACCGCGGGTACCTTGTGACTGATCACTCTTAGGTTCCAAGGTTGAACGGAGGTCTGGTATTGAATTGCAGCCAATCATGAACCCAATGGACGCATACACAGGTATGGGCACGGGCCGAAAAGCTTGGCGCGAGATTACTTAATGACTTTGCTCGTGAAGGCAGGCCGTGTAGTCTGTGTAGAACGAAACACCTGCGGTGATAGAGCAAGGCAGGATCTTGCTGTCTAGTCCGGGCCTCGGTCTACTTAGGCCAAGTTGCGCAGCACGAGGTCAACCTTTAAGTTCACCGTGTTCAGGGACGCCTTATGCAAAAGCGAGACTTTAACCTCATAATCCAGGTCAGTCCTCAGTCAGGTGAGTGTGGCGGAGCCCAAGGCTGACTTGTCCTATAAAAGACATCTGAAAACGGCTAGTCTATTGGTCCGTGCTTTCACCGGTACCCTTCTCGGACGACCGCAAGCAAGTCTTTGGCTACGGAAGCCACGGTTGAAGACCATAGATCTCTGTTATAAAGGTGGCGGTTTTCACTTGTAAGAATAGGTCGTTGGTGTCACAGAAACACTTCAAACTCTTTTCAAATCCACCCACCCTGTATTCACCTCAATAGTCCTCCGAATTTCCCGCATCATTTATATTCGAGTAAATTCTCTAGCATCCACCTACCTCCAAGCCATAAATCGAGACTGTGACTTGCAAGATCTGTTCAAAACCTGCTGAACACTCCACCAACCACAAAGATGCCTTGGTACCATGTAGCAGAGCCAAATGCCTACCTCGTGGTGACGGGTGTAGGAATAGAGAGAGTCAAGATCCAAAAGAAGGCGAGCAAAGAGCTCAGGCAATAATACCCAACACGAAAAAGCTGACTTTCCTCCTCAGGCATTCGTATATCCCTTTCAGAAGGTATCTAAGATCAGCATCACACCCTTCGATTTCTCGATGTCGTTACAGGCCATGACAATTGAAAAATTGAAATTCGCTCTCCCGGCGGTCTTCACCATCGGCCCCGCAGACGACTTGGCGTCACTGGAGAAGTACGCTGTACTTCTTACTGGCGAGTCAGATGGTCGGCCAACAGCTTTAGCGAGTAAGGGGACGGTTTCTGTTGCAGGCGCCGAAGGTCGTAACCACGTTCAGGATATCGTCAAAGGTATCATTGAGGGAGAGACAAGAAGTATTGTTTCAACCATGACCATGGAAGAATTGTTCCGAGAGAGGAAGGTGTTCAAAGACAAGGTCATTCAATCCGTTCAGAGCGAGCTCGATCAATTCGGTCTATGCATCTACAATGCCAACGTGAAGGAGCTTCAGGATACTCCTGGGAGCGAATATTTTACTCTCCTTTCCCGCAAGGCACACGAGGGCGCTCTCAACCAGGCCAAGGTCGACGTCGCTGATGCCCGGATGAAGGGTGAAGTTGGCGAGGCCGAGAAACAAGGCAAGACGAAGCAAGAAGTAGCCAAGATCCACGCCGCTACCGCCGTCCTTGAAACCGAGCGCAAGGCAGAGAAGGCCACCGCAGACGCCAGGTTCACCAACAAGGAGATTCAAATCGGCAACGAACTCAATCTTGCCCGAATCAACGCGAAGCGTGAAGCCGAGCAGCGTGACGCAGAACTCAGCACGGAAGTGGAGAAAAAGCGTGCTATGATGACCTTGGAGCAAATGAGGGTAAGTAATCGATCTCTGATCGCGTCTTTGATCAAACACTAACAGCATCCGCAGGCCACCAAGGTTGTGCAAGCTCGCATCGAGAAAGAGTCATCGCAGCAAAAAGCTGACGCAGAACTATACGCACAGCAGCGCGCAGCCGAAGGCCAGAAGTTCTCCGAGCAAGCCGACGCCGAAGCAGCTGCGTATCGCCGCCTGCAGGACGCAGAAGCGGACTTCAAGGCTAAAGAGAGGATGGCAGAGGCCGACTTCCTGGTTGAGAAGCGCAAGGCAGAAGCTGCATACTTTCGTTTGGAGCGAGAGGCCCAAGCACACCTTATCACGCAACAGCGCGAAGCTGAAGGTCTGTCTGCTATGGCGAAGGCATACGGCGAAATGGCGACCGTTCTTGGCGGCCCTCAGGGTCTGATGCAGTGGATGATGTTGAGTAACGGAACGTATCAGCAGCTGGCCGAGGCAAATGCAAAGGCGATCCATGGTCTGCAGCCCAAGATCAACGTCTGGAATACAGGAGCGCAGGGCAGTGATGGGGCAGCGGATGCAACAGCACCCATCAGGAACCTTTTCCAAAGCCTTCCTCCTCTCCTATCCACCATTCATGATCAGACCGGAATGGCACCTCCAAGCTGGTTGGCACAGATGCCTCAGAGTCAGAACTTCGATCCTAAGGCAATGGAAAAGCTTGCTCTCAGGAACGGGAGCGAGACGCCTTGAATTAGAAGAGGAAGCTCTCCTCACATCAAACATTGGGATTGGAGGTGGAGGGTGCTGACATCAGTACTTTGGTATTTCTTATGTTCCGGTATACCCCGATTTTGTAGATATGTAGCTTTGAACCACCGTAATCTGTATCCAACATCATATATCAAGAGTATTTTTTGGCGTCTCAATTTCGATAATGCAACCTCTGGATGAGCGGCCACGTCACTGAGCTCTTACAGTGGACGGGTATCCGCATTTGAGCATATCGCAGCAGTGAATCTACTCGTCAGACTCACCCTTCAGGACCACAATACCGTACGGATCCCGGTCGACTTCGCTAACCGCGACCTCGAAGTCGTCATCTTCCAAAGACTCTTGCAGCCTCTCATCGCCCTTTAACTCCTCCCTAATTGCCTGCCACTCGCCCTCAATGGTATCTTCCAATTGCTCTCTAAGGACCTCGGCCAGGAATCCTCTTTCCGAATTGCTATGAAACAGGCTAATAACTACCTGTCCTTTCTCGATGGCCGCCAGTGCCTCGTGATGGCTCATCTCTCCCGTAAAAAGCAGATCAACATCAAGGTTTCCTAGCAGTGACCCTCCCGAGCCCGCGCAAATGCCTACATTACGGATCTTGATATCTCCAATGCCGGCGTTTTGTGGGATTGCAATCGGGAAACCCTTTGGGTTATTGAGGCCTTTGCCTATGCGGTCCAGGAGGATCGGAAGCGGTTGCGCATCGTTGAACTCTACGATACGGCCCATACCTGCACCAGGATGTGTTTTGATTTCCGGAGTTTGAGCAACAATAGGACGGCGGGTGTGTGGAATGGACGTTGTTTTGGGGGCGTCCTTGGACAGGCGAAGAGTTGTCTGGCTAGGATGGTGTTGCAGTTGAAAGGTAGGTCGTTGGACAGACAGTGTGGCTTCGCCAGCTCGCTGCACGAAGGGATCGTGGTCGCCTTCGCTTTGAGGAGCCGGGGTCACTGCGGCTGATGGCGAGGCATCGTAGCTCTTCTTTGTCCCAGTGACGATGTCGGCTAGCCAGTCTCCCAGCCCTCCGGGTGCCGCGTCAACGGCGGTATGGGGGCTGTAGACGCTGATGCCGTGGCTGGCAAGGCGCAGAAGCGTCTGTTGCTGGGAGTTCGCAAGAGTGAGTGACTTCAGGCCGCGGAAGATGATGGGGTGGTATGCAACGACGATCGAAGATTGCAGAGCGATGGCTTCGTCAGCAACAGCTTTGGTCAGGTCGATAGCGAGCAGCACTGTGTTTGCCTGGCGACGAGTAGGGTCGAAGGGGGCTTCCAGCAGCAGCCCGGTGTTGTCCCAAGAGTTGTCCGCAAGTGCTTTAGGGTAGCTGTGCAGGTGTTACTCTGCAGGTTTTTTGCACATGTTGCATCAGAAGCTACTTACAGCTTTTGCATAGCCCTCACTACGGCCTTTGAGAAAGGCGCCGAGCTAGTGTTGGCACTCATCGTTGCAGCAAAGGAGCGTCTAAGGGTCGTAAAGAACATGCAGCCAGCTCCGAATGTCGCGTGCACACAGCTTCGAGTCGTGGGATACCGGTGAATATGTAAATACCTGCACAGGTTCCGTTAGCAGCTGGCCTACGCCCAACTATGCTCCTGCAGCCTCAGCAGATCCCACAGGCGCATGAATCCTTCTCTGCGCATCGCCAGCGTACTTGGACTCTTCAACTGCACCCGTTTAGTAAGCAGATGCCTGTCTATACTCGACGTGTTCGGCTCACTGCTGCAAGCTTCGTGTATACTTGCGTCTGGCGCTGCGTGCTACGTCACAATCTTTGCCTGCACCGCTAGTGGCTTCATAAGTCCGAGTTCCTTCCCGAAAGTCTTCTTATCAGATCCGAAGATAGCCCACCATCACATCATCGGTCTCGCAGAAGCAATTCGATGGACCCGCGTCACAAGCTCACAAAATCACTTGATCAACTGTTTGTCGACTCTTCGAACCCCACAATCATGAGTGCACGCACAGACGACGAGGCTGCTCGCAACGCGGCGAACTCGGGTGTCACGCCTGAGGCCATCAAGCAAAAGCTGGAAGCAAACTTGGGAGCAACACACGTCGTAATCGAAGACATGAGTGGTATGTAGTATTGCCCTTATCTTGATCTACATTTCAAAGTCTTGGCCTTCCCTTGATCTGCAGCCAACGGGAGTTTCAGCATTCAAGTTCTACGCCGTCACATACTAAGACCTGTTGCAGGAGGATGCGGGCAAATGTATGAGGCAATCATCGTCTCGCCACAGTTCGCCAAGAAGACCACTCTAGCAAGACATCGTCTGGTGAACGCTGCGCTGAAGGAGGAGATTGCTGCGATACATGCTTGGACGCCAAAATGCCATACGCCAGAAGAATGGGAGAAGAAGAGGCCACAATGAGTCATGCCGAGTTGTTGCGCACATAACCCATAACTGAACCATAAAGGTTCGATCAATCAGGCGACTTAGGCCCTGGTAAATGGAAGCAAAATTTGTCAAAGCGCCCATGTGGCTATCCAGAGCAATGTTTGCATATATTGTAAGATTACCTAACTGAGCAGAACCCTGATTTCTCCGCTTGTACGGGGAAACAAGTCTCGAATTCCCAACCCACCCTCTTCGTCGTTCCCTTGGTCAAGGACATGTTCAGCTGCGATAATCTTCTTCTCAATACTCTCAAAATCTTCACAGAAACTCGCCGCCGCTTCCTCAGTAATCTCCTGAACCATGGATCGGTTGCTTAATTGTTTGAGATTTTCTGCAGCATCGATAAGTGCAGACGGCAAGAACTCATCGAGTTGCTGGCTTGTAGCTATCAAGGCTTCGTTACTGAAAGCTGCCAAGTGCGGGATAGTCATCAGACTTTCTGGGGTATCCGTAATCTGTGCAAGTGCCCCGTGAAGCGTGAAGAGCCCAGATTGGTGGAGAAGGTACTGGTGCTGATACTCAACGAGTGCAGCCACATGTTCATCGATTGTCTCGCCTATTTCAGAAATCCGTTCTGCGGTAAATTTGAAGTCCGAAAGAGCATCTTTCACGGCGAGGAGACAGTTGATCGCGAAGATGGCACCGTCGGGCTGCTGCATTATCTGCTGGAGATTGACACAACCACCGAGAAATGGATCAAGAGCTTCAGCTAGCACTGCTTCAAAGTCCCGATTCGACTCATCGACGGCTGCTACGGAAGTGTCGTAGCTCTTTGCAAGTACTTTCAGTGTGTGAAGGGCCTCTTCAAGAAAATCGGGAGGTGAGAGATCCGCCGGCGCAATTGCCAGATCACTCTGAACAGTAGCGACATGATCGCGCATATTCGCACGAAATTGACGCATTGCCGAGGCCTGTAGCGTGTCGAAAAGTGTAAGAATGTCTGAGTCTTGTCCAAGCAATTTGACAAATGTTCCTTTATAGAAGCCGATCAGATTGGCGATCTTGTAGGCAAGTGTCGCGTCTTCGTGGCTCTGAATCACTTGCTCGGTTTTCTGCCTCAATAGTCGTGCAACGCCTGTAAGATCACGGCTTACAAGCTGGTCAAGCGCCTTCTTGCCATCGAAAATCTCGTGTTCTCCGTCAGTCTTCAGCCATGGCTCGCTTTCTAACCCAGCCTGGATGGAGCGACTGATTTCATCGCCATCGGAAACAAACAGCACCTCGAGTGCTTCTCTCTCTGAGACTGTAGTCGAGTGGATCCATGCGAGCATATCGCCGATATAACGCAAGGGATCGTGTGCATAAAAGTCGATCGGCTTGGTAGCGATGTGTAAAGTCTCCGAGTTAGAGCCAGTCAGAGCTGCGTGGAAAGAGTCGGATAAGATTATCTCTCGAGCCTCGGCGAAAGAATCAAGACAGCTTTGGAATAGGGTAGGCCGTTCGGCCAGCACGCGAAGGGATCGTCGGACTGACGCGCTGATCTGAGGGTTCTCCAGATCCAGCGTCTTAAACTCGTTCTGTATCCAGCGATATAATTTTTGGAAGGCTCCATTGAGCTGTTTTGAACTCTGCTCTAAGATTTCGAGGCCAAGGCGTTGATCCTCGGTGCCCAACAGCACTTGGCAGTCATGATGAATCTTCTTCACTCTGGTCAGGACTTGAAAGAACTCTCCATTGACTGGCTCGGCAGTAGACGTCAGAACAACGACCTGATCTTCAGATACTTGGAAGTGTGAGCTGAACGCATTCAATATCTGATGCTTGCTTTCGATCTGTTTTTTTTGTTCGATAAGATTCGACGTTTCTTCCATGACAGGGGCTGTTTCTCGGACTGCAGTGTTGATATGTGCACGCATATCAGCGCAAGAGCTGTTGAGGCTGTTGATAGCTGCGCCAATGCGTCTCAATTGCTTCTTCTACTCAGTACGTGATGACACAATCGCCAGAGGGAAGACGAACCTCGGCAACTTCCCCGAAGTCCCTGATAATCTTCCCGTTACATTCGATCACTTCCTTCTGAACGTCAAGTCGGAGGTGCCGGCGTGTCTCGGCGGTGTTATATGTGTTGCGCTCATCCAAAGTCTCCAAAGCGCCACGGATCTCCAGGTCAGCATATGAAGCGGACAAGACGCTGGTTATCCGGCCTGCGAGGGCATTGACTCCTCGTGACGTGATTCCCACCTGCGGAGAAGCGGGAGACATGCCAATCTGGGAGGCCGGAGTGGCGCGCTCCTGAAAGTAGCTCGTCGACATGGTGGTGTCTGTCTCGCGAACCGAACCGCAGAAGTGTACACTGTACACATTGGGTTGCCGACAGGACGGGAAAGTCTAGCCGGGTCCGGGCACTCTTATCGATAGCGACACCCGCAAGCTAGTGGCAGCGCCCGGGCAGCTTCCCATCGCGTCACCTGCGACACCCGACTTCACGAGCTTCCCCATGACAGCTCCAGCTACCGTTATCGCTCGAGCAGTCGGTCACGCTGGCACAGCCATCCCTTGATGTCCGCCCATGTTCATGGGGCTGGCTTAGATTTCCCGGGCGAAGCACGACCAGCACTTCGACCGCAACACTATCCAGGTTGCTGCAGCCACGCGCCCCGCCCGCTGCATGAGAGTAGCGCAAGCCGCGCAGCATGATGGCCTCCAACCTGCTCTCTAGAATCCTACCTTCCGCGACTGACGAGACGCTCGGCACAGAGTCCACTCCTCGACAGCCACGCAGTAGCTCGACGTCTACCGAAGGACAGCACGACATGGATATAGACGAGGAGAACTTTGGAGCCTACTTCGAGCCACAAGACCTGGAGCATCTCCTCGAGGAGGCATCTGGAAGTCAGATAACGACGGACAGCCGTACCGTCTCTCCTGAGGCACAGCGCAAGCCAGCTGCACCGCCAGGCATCAACACTGCGAGCCGAGCCGCTGGGTGGAAACAGCCCGCTCAAACGCGACGACTGCTGGCAGACTACGATGATGATGTCCCGCAGTCGCTGCTTCTCGAAGGAGGCCCCATGTCGCCACAGGCAACACGACGCACAGACGGGTTACCACCTCCTGTGCCGGGCCCATCCACACGGCAGACACAAGCACAATGGAACACCACGCAGAGACAGCAGCGGCTACACGACGACGTGGCGGGTTTGCCGGCCAGCACGTGGCGCAGAGCAGGACAGTTCAACATAAAACCGAAAGACAAGGCGCTCTGGCTATGGGTCAACCAGACTGATTTGGACGCCTACATGAAGGACGTATATGAGTACTACCGTGGTCACGGCATCTACTCAATGCTGCTGAAACGTCTCTTGACCCTGCTGCAGTCCGCCTTTGTAGTCAGCTTCATGACTTTTATGTGTTGGTGCATCGACTATTCTAAATTATCCTCGAGCCACAAAATAGGTGAAGTTCTGGTATCCAAGTGTACATCGAAGATACACGGCATCTGGATCTTCGCGCTCTGGGTTTTTGCCAGCTACTGGATCTATTCTTTTTACACCATGGTCACCGATATCCCACGTCTCAGAGCCATGCAAGACTTCTACGAGCATCTTCTCGATATCCCCGACCGTGATATCCAAACTGTCGAATGGCAGCATGTTGTCAGTCGCATCATGGCTTTGCGTGATCTAAATCTAGCTACTGCATCGAACCTTTCTCCAGAGACGCGGAAGCTCTTGGATTCGAAGAGTCGACAACGTCTGGACGCTATCGACATAGCGAGCCGTCTCATGAGGCGTGAAAATTATCTCATTGCTCTCTTCAACAAGGAAGTGCTAGATGTGACAGTTCCGATACCATTCCTAGGCAATAGGTACATCTTCTCCGAAACGACCAGGTGGCATGTAGAGCTTGCAATCCTGGAGTTTGTCTTCAGTGGGAAGAATGGCCAATTCAATCCCGAGTTTCTCAAAGAACGAAATCGTCGAGAACTCGTCAAGAGGTTGCGGACGCGTCTGATATGGGTAGGACTGATCAGTGTTGTTTGCGCCCCGTTTGCAGTGGTTTTTGTGCTAACATCGTACCTATTCAAGTATTTCGCTGTAAGCTGTTTTGACCGCAACAACGAGAACTTCAGCTGACACCTCTAGGAATATCACAAAGACCCTAGCCAACTAAGTAATCGCGACTTCACACACTTTGCACAGTGGAAGTTTCGCGAATTCAATGAGCTACCCCACCTGTTTGAAAAACGCCTTAAGATGGCCCAACCCTATGCAAACATGTACCTTGCTCAGTTCCCCAAGGACAAGACGGAACAAATATCTTCATTTGTAGCCTTTGTCGCAGGAGCTTTCACTCTTGTGCTGGTTGGGCTGACACTTCTGGATTCCGAACGGTTTCTCAATTTCGAGATTACATCTGGAACGACTGCAATCTTCTGGATTGGCGTCTTCGGCACGATTTACCGTTCGGCTAGAGGGAGCAGCCCTCAGGAAGACCAAGTGTCTGATCCCGCATTCTATCTACGTCACGTAACATATCATACGCGTTACGAACCCGAATCATGGAATGATCGCCTGCACACCGATGAAGTCCGTGCCGACTTCGCAAAGCTGTATCAACCCAAGGTACTCATCTTTGCCGAGGAGATTCTGAGTATGGTTATCACACCATTCCTTCTCATCTTCCGTCTACCCAACTGTAGCGAGCGCATCGTTGATTTTTTCCGCGAATTCTCCATCGTCGTGGATGGCCTTGGTGTCACTTGCGCCTACTCTATGTTTCCATTCAACAAAGGGACCCAGAATCGCGCGAACAACATTCCCTCCTCCCAACCTGGTGGCGCTCGTCCGTATGACGCGGCGGCTGATGTGCGCGAAGATTACTTCATGGCAAAGGACAACAAAATGCTTGCAAGCTATTACGGCTTCATGGACACGTACGGAAGTCCAAGTGGCAGAGGACAAAGTAACAGGCTTCAAGGTCGCGGTACCTTCCACCCTCCACCACAATTTCCGAATGCGTTCGGCAACATCAGCCAGACTGCTCAGCCCGGAGACGCCATGCACGCACGTGGTACTAGTATAGGCCCCACTGGTCGTCAACCTCGACACCTCCAGCGGCGCCCTCTAAAGGGTTCTGCGCGAGACGAGCCTATGTCCTCGACGCTGCTGGATCCTCACCATCAGCCCTCCGCTTCTACGCTGAGAGGCTCGCCGAGAGCGGTGTCGAATGGCAAGTATCATTCAAGGCTGCATAGTGTGAATAGCCCGACAGGGACAGGATATGCAGGAACCATGATCGAAGAGGAAAGTACCATTGGGGATAGTTGGCGGACGAGTAGGTTGGCGCAGGATGATGATGAGGAGGAGGAGGAAGAAGAGGCATCAAGCGCAGGAAGGGGAGGGGTGCTGCAGTTGCTTCAACAGTTTTCAAAGGCGCAGGCAGAGGGCAGAGGCGCAGGCGTTGGCGTTTGATCATTTTCAACGGCGTTTGACATGGTCATCGAATCTGGTGTTGCACGGTTCACAATGGGCATGCTTGGGAGTTAGGGATAAGCTCGGCCATATACTTTTGGGCCACGTATATGTGGCCCAAAAGTACATGGCCGAGCTTAGTTCAAGATAGCCTACTTCCGGGCAATACATGGTATTTCTTTCAAGGCTACGTCAAGTGGTTCGGTTTGCCAGCATTAATTTCACCGAGAACGATATCAGGTCATAGAGCGAATTGTTGTAGTATCATTGTCATTGTCGGGCGTGTGTTCAGTCATACTCTACAGACGACACTTCCTCCGAGTTTGATCGATGACTGAGGAAAGCAAACCACGCCATGACCGGTATCCCATTTGAATAACCCAAAGCGCATGTTCAATATCTCTTCACTCGCAACAAAACACCTAAGCCTCCTGCTCGAAAGCCTCAGGGAAGCGGCGCATGTTGTACTCGAGAGCACCCTTGTTGCGGAGGAACTGAACGTAAGCACCGTCGATCCTGATCTTGCCCTCCTTGCGCTTCTCGACATACTCGTCGCGCTTGAGGGGGGTGAAACCCCACATCTTGGAGACAATGATCTTCTGGCGACCGGGGAACTAAGCGGCGTTAGAGGCTGTTTGCATGCGTGCGTAAAGTAAGCGGTGCGTACCTTGTACTGGCAACGCCTCAGAGCCTCGAGGGCGGTGGCGCGGTGCGAGTCAC
The DNA here is from genome assembly GCA_002116315.1 of Epicoccum nigrum. Classification (NCBI taxonomy): domain Eukaryota; kingdom Fungi; phylum Ascomycota; class Dothideomycetes; order Pleosporales; family Didymellaceae; genus Epicoccum; species Epicoccum nigrum. The sequence goes on along the minus strand of KZ107844.1, from coordinate 25,914 downwards.
GGGTTCGGACGGACATAAGAATTTGACCAATGTTGACACGGGCAACGAGACCGTTGGGCTTTCCGAAGGCACCACGCATTCCGGTCTGCAGTCTATCGGCACCAGCGCACGACAACATCTTGTTGATACGGACGACGTGGTAGGGGTGGACACGGACACGGAGATGGAAACCTTCCTTTCCGGCAATCTTGACGAGGTACTTGTTGGCGCAAATACGGGCGGCCTCAAGAGCCTCGGAGGACAGCTGCTCGTACTCGTTGGAGACGAGGTGGACGCAGAGCGGGAAGTCGTCTACGCTGGCCTTCTTGCGACCGAGGTCGAAAATGCGGATCTTGGCATCGGGTACACCGCGGTTGAACCTGCTCTTGGGGTACTGCACGAGTGTCAGTCCGCGATTCCTCCTCTACTTTGCTCTGTGGCGTCGGGTGCAACGTACGGGCTTGTTCTTGCAGTAGCGGTAGCAACGGGCGGGACGGCGGGCCATTGTGACGACTGGTTACCTGCTGAGAAATCAATAAGGGCGAGTTCGAGCGGCGGGCACGACGGAGCGGCGGGGCGTCAGGGCTGCGTGCAAGAGAGTCGACGACGGCTCTGGCAGCGGCTGGGACTGGGGCGTGCTGGGGGTCTTATAGCGACCATACGTACCTCGTTGGGTGGGTTAGTTGACGAGTGAGGCCGGGCAGGCGGGCAAAGACGTGAATTCTGTGTGAAGGGCGGCCCGTGCGCTCGCTTACTTAGTACTCCTCCGGATTGCTAAGCAAGCCCGACAGCCGTGTGGTGGCGTCAGCGTTGAGGTCTGTTCTGCACTGACAGATCTGTGACTGACCCAGGCCGTGCGTTATGCAGATACCCAGATAGATGCGCGCTCATGCAGTGAATGCACGTCGTCTACGATGGTTGACAGCCCACACGCACGCACGCTTGGTGTTCCCAGGAGCAGCCACAGCCACTTTAAAGTGCGCGCCACATTGATTTCAAAGCAACCACTTGTGCAAAACTGAGGTCATTCAAAGACAGGCAAAGTAAGAGTCACGATCGCGTGCAGCATTGCAAAGGTTATTCGGCGGGCCTTTTGCGGCACTCAAGACCTGTCATTCATTGGATATCGTCATCGCACCGGCACTGAAGCCGTACGTAGGTATCAAATCTATCTGGACCCCTCCCTTCCGAGCAATCTCTTAGTTCTCGGTGTTGGCGGTCAGGATGTCCGAGTCACCGGCATCGAGGATGGCCATGGTGGAGCAACGGAAGAGCTTACCGCAGGCGGTACCAAGCTCAATCTGTGTCGACACGTTAGTCTGCAGCTCTCCGAAGTCGTGTTCAGACCTCTTCTCAGAGCCAACCCTCAGAGTATACCCCGTGTCTCAGTGTATCTCGTCGTTAGGCCGTGAGAGGGACCAGGGTGTCTAATACGTACGTTGTTGCCGGAGAAGTGGTGGACCGAGGTCTTGGACAGCATGGCGTAGTACTCGAGCTCAGACTTGCGGAGAGGGGGAGTGTTGCCGGAGATGATGACAAGCTTGGCCTTGCCGGAGCGCAGGCTCTTGAGGGTGGACTTGTAACCGAGAGTGACCCTGTTGCAATCAGTATCGCGCGCACGGGGTGGTGTTGCGTCCAACGCACTTTCCGGACTTCATAACCAGCGCCAGGCGCGAGTTGATGGAGTCGGCGGTTCTCTTGCTCTTCTTGGGGGCCATCGTTGCGTATAGGAAGTGATTGATAAGGTTCCTAAGGTAGTTGCTCCGGCTTGTGGTTGTCGAAAGGAAAAGTTCGACCTTGTCGCGGAAGCGAATTTCGACCTGTGGGCCTCCCAGCGCTAAGATGCGCACGGCCCCGGATTTGCGGCTGACCACCACCACATGTTATCTGCGACACAGCTCTGGATGAGTAGGAACGATCTGGACAAACGTGGCCGTCCAGCTCGAATGTGCGCTGCTATTTGATGTCGTCTTAGCATTCGACTGGCTGCGATCCTGCTGTGCTTGGCATGATTACAGATCAGTACGGTAAAGCATGCCCAGCAGATGTCTGCGAATCAGGTCGATCAATACTCGGGCCCGTCGCGAGATCTGTTGGGTCGTGATAGACAAGGAAGGACACTCCAATCTTCAATTTGTGGGGTGCTGCCATGCGCGATCATGGTTGCATCAAGGTTTGAGAGGATCATTGAGATATGATCGTTTCTATCTGTGACATCCCACCGTGGAAGCCTCGCAATGGCTTCGACGTACGGCCGACTGTGCAGGAAGCACTCTGGAAGGATGCAGTTATGCAGAATTAAAGAGTGTGACTGACAAAGTATGTTGCCATTTTGTAAAAGTTATGCTTCCAGCTTAATCACGCTCATAACAACCGGAGGGGTGCCCTCACCCAAAATTTTGTTCTTGCCGTGTGCTCGGTGTCCAGTAGCTCATGCAAGGTGCTGTACCTATGAACAAAATCGACGTCTAGCAACTGACCCCTATGTCTCGCCAGAGGTCTACCAAACAGACAGTGTGGCAGCTCCGATAGAATTCGCATTGGTGTTCAGCGCTGGAGGTCTTGAGGCCAAACTTACATGCTCTCCTCGAAAAGAAAGTATATCGAGAATCACGCACAGAACATTAATCGAATAACTCAGTTCGACACATAACACTGGAGCACGAGGACTTACGAATACAGATTTTGACTCTGCGAATGCAGCGCAATAGTCTTGCTGTCCAGAAATAGCTGCATCGCAATCTCGATCATATTAAATTTTGCAGAGCGAGCATACGATATAGCAAGCGGGAGGGCCTCCAGCTGTCATGCTAAGAAAGCCAAGGACAAGAGCCCGTTCTAGTTTGCGCAGCGCTGCATCTGGTACACTGACTCGGGCTCAGCTCATTTCCACAATGTAGTTGTCAGAGTACAAAAGGACTGACTGCTGTGAGCGCAGCGGCTGAAGCACTATTGCGGCGCAGTGCATCGTGTGACACGGCCACCCGACGGAAGGGCACATCTGTATCTCTGCCAGAGAAAAGATAGAACCAGATGTCAGCAGCTCTAATTGACGAGCACACAAATTCAGAAGTACAAGAGGTTTACAAACTTAGGCCTGGATCAGGTTGTGGAGGTTGTGGAAGATGTAGCTCTGGCCAACCGGAGGCGCAGGAGACCCAATTTTAGCCTAACAGTGTTGTCGACTCATCTCAGCTTTGCCGCATCGCAGCCAACCCTACAGCTGAGCTTGATCCTGCGCAGTTATATACTGCCACTCTTGCTCTTGCTCCACTTCCCGAGCCTCTTAAACCCAACTGTGCTTTCCAAACATTGGGTTGTTCTCGCCAAACCAGCTGACACGATAGCTCTCGTTACCCCTCGAAACCCCCACCATGGCCGACGAGATCAAGGCGGAGATCGCGTCGATTGAGAAGAAGATCGAGGATCTTCAGGTGCAATTAGCAGATGCAAAGTCAAGGTTACAACAGAGGCAGAATGAGTCCAGTGCGAGCGACGAGTCGGCGAAGATGTCATCGGAGCAGAAGATGGACCTCATCAAGGTCAATCTGAAAGAAGTGCTCAACCCAGAAATTATGGAGGCAGCGCTCAAGGAGAACAGACCACTCAAGGTCTACTGGGGAACTGCTACAACAGGCAGACCACACTGCGGATACGTACGCTGCCAAACTATGTAGCCTCTGATCTCCCTGTCGCTTACCGAACTATAGTTTGTACCCATCCTTAAGCTCGCCCAATTCCTGGCCGCCGGCTGCCACGTAAAAATCCTCCTCGCTGATATCCATGGCTTTCTCGATAACCTAAAAGCTCCTATTGAGCTCGTCAAGTTCCGCGCCGAATATTATCGCTTCACGATTACCGCGCTCCTCAAGGCCGTCAATGTTCCCATCGATCGTCTTGAGTTCGTCCTGGGCTCTTCCTACGAGCTCAAGCCAGATTACATGATGGATGTGCTCCGCTTGGCGTCTATCACTTCGGAGCACGACGCAAAGAGGGCTGGTGCTGAAGTCGTAAAACAGACTGACAACGCCCCGCTCTCTGGTCTTCTCTACCCGCTCATGCAGGCCCTCGATGAGCAATACCTTGACGTTGACATGCAATTCGGTGGCGTCGATCAGCGCAAGATTTTCGCTCTTGCAAAGGATATCCTGCCCAAGATCGGCTACAAGGAGCGCGCCCATTGCATGAACCCGATGGTACCAGGTCTCCAAGGCGGCAAGATGAGTGCCTCGGATCCCGACTCCAAGATCGATGTTCTCGACAACGAAGAGGTCGTCAAGCGCAAACTTAAGAAGGCTCACGCTGCACCAAAGGTCGTTGAGGAGAATGGCGTACTCTCGTTTGTCGAGTACGTTCTTCTGCCCGCGTCCTACTTACGCCACGGCGAGACCAAATTTGTTGTTCCTCGCCGTGACGCCGAACCTCTTGAATACACGTCGATTGAGCAGATGCACGAGGACTACAAGAATGACGTTCTCTCGCCACAGATCCTCAAACCCGCTGTTGTCGATGCGCTCAACACGCTACTTAAGCCCGTGCAAGAGGAATTTCAGAACAGCGCCGAATGGAAGGAAATCGAGCAGAAGGCATATCCACCACCGCCTGCCGAGAAGAAGAAGGAGAAGAAGGTCAAGAACAAGGGCACTTTCCATCCCGGTGCTAAGAAGGTCGAGGCCAAGCCTGATGGACACGTCCAAGGCGCGGATAAGACGAAAGTTGACGTTGGCACACAAGGCGGAGAGAAGGCGATCAAGAACCTGACTTTGGCAGACAAGCAGTAGAGCAGTTCGGACCCGCTGAAGTCAATACTGACAAGGTGCTGGCGAACAGCGAAGGTATTCAACACATGCAATTCGAATGATGAGACTTACTGCACCGAACGTCACCACATGCATTCTGGAAGATGGCGAGTAAGTGCCTGATTTGCACTAAAGATGAGTGGCAGTTCAATTAAAAAACTCAAATCATCATATTGTTCTACATATTTGCTGGCTGGATTGGACGTACGAGCCAACAGCGCCAGGTCTGCTCTTAACGTCCGTCTAGTAGGACTGGGCGCACTTTTATCTTCCTCACCTCCATACTGGCCTCTTCGTTACTTGACTACACCACCTTCTTCTTCGCGCCAATGGACGTATCAATGCTGCTGATTGCCCAGATGAAAGCAAAAACAGCGAAAGCACCTAGTGAAATAGTGACCGGCTTCCTGTACCCTGCGGTCCAAGGGTAGTCGTATGTGACAACCAAATCCCTGTCTCTGAACTCATCAACCAAATTAAGAGCAGTCAAAGTCAGGGTAGTTCGACCAATGGTATCCATGAAAGTCTTGTGCAGGCTTGTAGAGTTGGCGATAATCGGGACCGTGGTCTGGAACTTGACGTTTGTCGCACCCTCAGGCAAGACAATACGGAGGTTAATGCGACCGTACGCGATTCCCTCGACAGCGCGAGGACCCTCAAGAAATGGTACCTTGAGAACATAGGTGTCGCCCTTGGCTAACTTGCGCAAATAGCTCGACAGATCGGCATTCCATCCGACACGGAAACTATACTTCCAGGTGCCGAAGATGGGGTAGCGCGGCTTCAACTCGAGAAGATTCTCCTTTTTTCCTGGGCGAAAACGCGAGGTTGAAACGTTGCCAATGTCGTCAGTGAAGTAGGGGTCCATGGCACCGGGTGCAAGGGGCAAATTAAGTGCCTTGAGAGCAAAGGTCGGTGGATTCATGTAGTTCTGCTTCTGCCATTCAACGCGGGAAAAGTGATTCTTGAGCCCAGCACCTTGGTTGACGAGCCAGTAGCGCTCCTCAAAAGCCAGGTTGCCGCCCCAATGTGAGACTTCGATGTCGCGTTCCAACAGCGTAGACTGTACGACGGGCTTGGTAAACTCGTAGCGCACGCTCACGGGCTGTTGAGCACCGGCAGGCACGTTGGTGTAAAGGCCGTAGGTAAAGGTCGAGCCCTGCTTCTGAGGATCGACATTTTGCTCGTCGTTAAGCTCGGCGGGGAGCGTGGTGTAGTCGGTGACATCGGCGTTGGGGAACTTGATCTTGGTGCGCTGCTTCTCGGTAGGGTAGGCGGAGGGCGTGTAGGCGCTGAACGTGTACTGCAGGTACTGCTTCGCCGTCTGAGCAAGCTCGGAGGGAACGGGCTTGAGGGCAGACAGGACCGAGTAGGAGATGCTGATTGTCTGCTGCGCACCGGGCGCGAGCGGCTCAGGAAGGTGGACGAGATAGAACTCGGTGGTGCTGTCCTGCTCACGGCCGACGACGTCGACCCTGAAGGTGCCTGCGGCGGCGTTCTTCTTGTCTCTCACCTCAAATCCTCCCACGCGAGCCAACAGGCTGGTGTCGAAGGGGACATAGTACTCCGACTGCGGCTGCGAGGCAATGTTCTCGATCAGGACATTGACCGTCTCGCGGGGGTAGGCCTTGTCCAGGTTGGTGGTGCGGACCAGGTGGGCGTTCTTGAAGACCTGCGGCGGCGCGAAGGTGGTGGGCAGCAGCTGCTTGGACTGCAGCGGCTCTGCGAGCTTCAGGTCGGCGCGCGCCAGGCCGGCGAAGGCGGCAATGGCACTGGTGAAGAGAGAAAACGACCTCATGTTGAAGAGCAGCCAAGTAGCCCAGGCATGTGCGAGCAGAGGATGGAGCGAGGGCGAGGGCGAGGGCAAGGGCGGTCGACGAGGACTGCTGTAACGAAACGCCGTGGTTGCGTATGCCTGCACTAGCTAGCTATGCTGATGAACGTGTCCACTCCACTCAGTGCCAGACTGCCAGTCTGTGCACGCCCGCCGCCGCCCGCCGCCGGTGCGCCGGTAGCTGCAGCTCGAGCTCGAGCTTGAGCTTGAGCTTGAGCTCCGCGGCTGCACCTGCCCCCCCGCCAACGCCGCGGTGACCGTCCATACAAGACCACCCGAACATTGGAAGACGAAGACACCATGCGACTCCTCTCCCGAGCTGCACCACGACCAAGACCCTGCCTGCCGCGGCGGAGCTGCGCGTTGCTGGGCAGGCGCCACCTGACCAACAATGGCTTCTTCCGCGTCTCTGACGAGGTACGCGAGGCTCTGCACTCGGGCAAGCCCGTGGTTGCGCTCGAGTCGACCATCTACACCCATGGTGCGCTTGCATGGCTGCAGTCCGCCTGTGCATGTCGTTGTTGATTGGTGTTGCAGGCTTTCCATACCCCGAGAACGTAGCCCTCGCCTCCCTCCTCGAAAGCGTGGTCCGCGTCAATGGCGGCGTCCCCGCAACCATAGGCATCCTCGATGGCGTGGCACGCGTAGGCCTGGACCCTGAAGAGCTGATCAGGCTCACCGAGTCTGCCGGCCAGTCGACCACCTTGAAGCTGTCCAGGCGAGATCTCAGCTACGTCTGTGGTCTGCGCTTGACGGGCAAGCACTTCAATGGCGGCACAACCATTGCAAGCACCATGCTGCTCGCCGAGCTGGCGGGCATCAAGATCTTTGGAACTGGCGGACTGGGAGGCGTCCATCGCGGCGCTGAGTCGAGCATGGACATCTCTGCTGACCTGACAGAGCTCGGCAGGACAGCCGTCACCGTCGTATCCAGTGGCTGCAAGAGCTTCTTGGACATTCCTCGCACCCTCGAGTACTTGGAGACCGAGGGCGTCGGCGTCGGAACCTTTGCAGATGGTCGTGAAGGCAATGTAGACTTTCCCGCCTTCTGGTCGCGAGACAGTGGCGTAAAGAGCCCAACGACCATCCAGGACGAGAAGGAGGCTGCTGCTATCATACGTGCGTATCTTGCCCCTTTGGCAATCTTCATCAACTCATAAGCTGCAGATGCACAGCACGAAATGCGCATCAGATCCGGTCTGCTTTTTGCCAACCCTGTTCCAGTTGATGCCGCCATTCCTAAAGCTGAGATGGATGCCGTCATTGAAGAAGCCTTGAAGCAAGCAAACGCTCAAGGCGCATCCGGCAAGGACAATACCCCCTTTGTCCTTGCAAAGGTTAAGGAGCTTACCAAGGGAAAATCTATTCCAGCGAACAGGGCGTTGATCGAGTCTAATGTAAGGCGGGCCGCTATAGTTGCCCGCGAACTGTCCATCTTGGAGAATCAACAGGCAGGAGCTCAACGGTGAGCTATAAACTCTTGTGCTCGAATGTTGGAGTGGGCGCTGATTGTAAGTACATAGACCTAGATCCAACACCACTCCCTCGCAAGCTATCGCTGCTGTGAAGGAAGTGCCCGTCAATGCAGCACCAACCACCACCCCACCTGCAACTCTTGTCGTTGCGCCAACCTTTGTTTCTGATGTTTCTGCACCTGTCGATATTGTCGTCGCAGGTGCACTTGCGGTCGACTTTTCTTGTGACTACGCCCCATTCGCAAATGCATCAAGCCAAGTTGACCCGCTACTTCACACTTCTAACCCGGCAGTGATCAGCCAGAGTCTCGGTGGTGTTGCTCACAACATTGCCAAAGCTGCCCATCTCCTTGGTTCGACCGTGCGTCTCTTCAGCGCTGTTGGCCAAGATCTCAGCGGCCGCGCAGCAGTAAACCAACTCCAAGAAGAAGGCATGTCTATCAGCGGCATCGAAACCCTGCCTGTGCCTGCGCGAACAGCCCAATACGTTGCTGTAAACAACGCCAACAAAGATCTCTCGCTCGCTATGGCCGACATGTCGATTTTGGAAAATGTCCCTCAAGATCTCACTTCTTCTCTGTCAGCGTCTCTTTTCGCCAATCCCTCCATAAAACCCAAAGTCTTCGTAGCAGACGCAAATTGGTCGTCGCCGGCTCTCAGTACTTGGATGTCCACCGCACACGCCGCATCCACGACAACCATCTTCGAGCCTGTGTCCACCGCAAAAGCGCTACGTATCTTCCCCGAGGACTTGCAGATGATGACCACGTACCCTGCTTCTCTCGCCGGCATTATAACCCCTAATAACCACGAGCTCATCGCGCTTCACACTTACGCTCATGAAAAAGGTCTCTTCAACATGCTATCCTGGTTCGCTGTCATTGATGCCTTGGGTATCCCATCGACAGGGTTGCGCGTACCTTTAGCGATGGTAGCAGGCAGTGAGCTTGTTGATGCAGGGATTCCCCAACAGGCAGTCAAACTGCTTCCGTTCTTTCCTACTATCCTGACAAAATTGGGATCGAAGGGTGTGTTGATGACAAAGCTGCTATCGAGTAATGCACCCGAGCTGCGTGATGACACTGAAAGGCAATACGTTCTCGCTCGCAACAACAACGGCGATGAAGCATCAGGTGTGGGTGGCTTGTACGTGCGCTTGTTTCCGGTAGAAAGGGTACTACCGCCTGAGGAAGTGATAAGTGTGAACGGAATTGGAGACACGTTTTGCGGCGCGCTAGCTGTTGGTTTGGCTCATGGAAAGGAGGTCCAACATGTTGTTGGCTTCGCTCAAAGGGCAGCGAGTTTGAGTCTCAAATCGAGAGAGAGCGTCAGTCCACAGTTGGCGAGCTTCAGGGACATCGCCAGTACAATATAGTTGGGTTGCATTATAAGATACTATAACATCATATTGCACCTTTGATCACACAACACGTATGCTGTCATTAGTATGAACACAGTCGAGCACAGCAGAAATAATGGGCATATATGTTGGAATGTCTAGAATGTTCTGCGATGGGGCGTGGCACCAAGAGTAGCTGCATGGCGTTACCCTTACCGGTGGGCACCATGTTGTCAGTATGTTCCGTGCTTGAGGTATGACCCCAATTTGCCTGCAACGCTTTCGTGAGCACTTATGGTCGACGTAGTCCGTCCCAATTAACGGAGACGGTAATCTTAGTAGTACTGAAAGTATCAGTTCATGAGAGCAATCTATCTACAGCACTCGATCCGCAGCCTCGACACCCGAAGAGAGAATGAATGGCAGGGATCAGACAATTGATGGAGAAAGACGATGTATGGACCAAACTTGGAAGAACAGTTTCGGGTATGTGCTCAGATGATACTCGCTCGATCGTGCTTTTGAGCAACGAGTACGATCGAGAAGGAAATCTATAAATTCTACTCGGTTACGGTGGTCAGCCCTGGTCGGCGAGGTGAGAACGTCAACACATTGATGCGCAATAATGCAAGGCTCAGATTCGGACTATTTCAGGCTCACAATACTGACTTGTTGCTACAAATCTTCTTAGGGTAAGGACTTGTTCCAAACATTCGAAGCCCCCACATAAAGACGAAAACTCCGTTCAGCGCCGTTGCTTGTGAGACATGCTCGGGGTATAGATGATGGTAGAGACAGAAACGTGATCAGAAGGAAAGCCAGGGCGGCAAAGTGTGGCCCCGGCTGGTAAAGATAATTATTTTGAAGGAAAGGACAACAGTCCAGACTGATCAGCGGCTCTGCATGACCCCACAGAGACTGTCAGACGCAGGTTGCGCCAACGAAGGGAGATGAGACAACATCTATGCGGCTCGAATACCACTGCCACATTTAGCGCTGATTCCAAGCACGCCGCTTTCAGTCTCCACTTCCGCGATGCAACTGCCCTTCAACAGGGAAGGTGGCCGCAGGGCTCACGTGCTGCGAGGACTCTGGCGAGTTGTTTTTGGAAGACTCAGGGGTGGGCGTGTGCGTCTGAAAGACAATATACAAGTCATCGTAGCTGCCCATGATCATGTGTTTCCACTTGGCGACAGTAGGCAGACCGACGTTGGCGACAGAAGACTTATCGGATATCTTCTCGGCGTACTGCTCCCGTTCCTCGGGCAGATAGAGGTCCCCTTGGTGGATGTCAATTCGGCTGGCGCCGCGAGGGATAGGCTTCTTGGTAACGCGCATGAAGAGCAAGTTGGGGTCTGTGGGCATGGCACATCAGACGGCGGCTAGCGAGCAGGGCAGAGTGAAGGCTACTCACGCTTGTCGAGCTCGGCGCAAAGAGCTCCCTCGGTGGTGAAATCTAGGCCTTTGGCGCCCGAGCGGTACTTGTAGACCAGGATGGACTTGGTGCCGTGCTCGTCGAGATCAAAAAGGCTGCTGGCCTTACTGGACGAGGTGTCCGATGTGGACATGGATTTGAAGGTCATGCTTTCCTGCATGGAGATTGGGCGGATGCCGAGTAGGTGAGGCTGAGACGGGCTGTGGGTAAATAGGGCTGCTGGAGATGGGGAGGTAACGACGCGATGAATGCTTGCGGTTTGCCGTTGTACAAGGAGGACCGTGGGCTCTGGCGGTTTTGTATGAGGCAGCGTGATCGGGTGATGTGCAAACAGATGAAGTCGGGAAGGCGAGCGGGGAGTGAAGCCCGGGCTGGACTGCACTTGTGTCACAACGGCTGCGCCTGGGGTCCACGTCTAGCAGTGTCTACGAGTGCTGCAGGGCTGGCTTGGGTGGCAACGGCAGCGATGGGTGATTGGGCGCGACAGCAGGGCAGTACACAGCCACAGCCACAGCCAGCACAGCCAGCGGGCAGGCCCGGCAAACAGCTCTGGCAAGCAACATCCAGCTGCATCTGCGTGTCGACTATGAAGTCAAGCTTGCAAGTCGGCTGATCGTCCCCATCACGGCGGTGAGCATCGCAGCCTGAGTCACCTGGAGGGCGTCTTGTTGTGACGCGTGACTGTAGGTGCTCTTCCTCTCTGATGTCGCGCTGCCCAAGATGTGCACGACGCGTCACGTCACCCTCTTTGTCTGTCACGGTCGCACCAGGCACGCCGCTCCGATATTTTAGATAACTGTGTCTTAGAAAAAGCCTCGGCCACTCACAAGAACGGTGAATCGCAGCATACAGCACCCCGCCAGGACGCTAAGCGCTTTTGAAGGATTCAATGGTGAGAAATCAATGATTCAACGTGGCCAATAAACAGTGTAGCCACACTAGAGACATTTCAAGTTGTGTGAGATTTGCCAATTAGACCTGGAGTACTTTGATCAAGTTGCTGGCTTGCGCACTACGACTAGAGCCTGGAGGGACGTGCCCTGGCCCCTGGGAGCATTCAGGCGCCCGTGTCAGCCACTCCCGCTTCCGCCGCTAAGCATGTTCCGAGCGCGCATGTGCCTTATGTAGCGGCAGTAGCCCTCCTGGACAAACGGACAACTTCCGCCCCAGATCTCCAGATCCCCAGACCCACCCTCAAGAGCCAGCGGTACAAAGCAGCGACTGCCTCCACCATGTCGCTCCAACCGCCCCAGGACTCGCCATCGCGGCCGCTAAGCATCCGCACCACAGGGACGTCGGCGACCATGGCGGACAAGACTGGGGAAGCTTGGAGAGGCGACGTCGGCAAGCACAACTGCTGGGAGGATTTGATCCTAACGCTAGGTACGTATGTACAGAATCTACTCAGCTCTAACGGACACTGCACGTTTAAGGGATACAACTCAGAGAAAGTGATAAGGAAAAGCTACCAGCCAATATTGTAGCCATCTTGACTGCGTTACTGTCTAGCACCTACTAGTTAGACCTGGAGACTCCGACTACAGCTATTGTTGCAGTGTGGTCGGCGTATTGTGCTGCTTGCCTTGAAAGTGCGCCTGGCGAGAAAGTGAAGTGGAAACAAAGTGGAAACGCTAACTGTATCTACTACAGATGGCGGAGGAATTCGCGGTTACTCTAGCCTACTCATCGTACAACGTCTCATGCACTATGTTGCTCAGTGCGAACGGCGACTACAGAACGAGGAGGGGCCTGTGCCTGGCAGCAGCCGCAGCCACTTTGACGAGGACGAGCTGCTGCCATGCCACTACTTCGACTACATGTATGGCACCAGCACCGGTGGCCTCATCTCTGTAATGTTGGCCCGCCTGCGTATGACTGTTCCGCAATGCCTCGATATCTACAGACGCGTTGGCCATGAGCTCTTCGGCCACCGAAGAAACATCCTTCCCCTAGCCACCAAGTACCACCATAAGCCGCTTGAAAAGGCAGTGCGCGATATTGTGAGCCAATACTGCAAGCTTCACCCCGACTGCGATGGCAAAGACTGGCACCCCTGGGACTGGGATCCTGTTGATGAAGAGTCCGCCAATATCTCCGCAACCTCTACAGTGCATAGCAGCTCTACCTACAAGACTACACCTAATCCTGCACCAATCCAGCCTATCGATAGGATATGCCAGTCGTAAGTAGTCCTAGATTGACTCTGGAGCCTCTTCCATGATGTTGCTTGAGTGACTGACACACGCCTACAGGATCTGTCTTACAGCAACACACAATGGTCAGATTGACGAGGCATACCTTCTGCGATCCTATAACCACAGATATGACGAGGCTATCCTGCCACCCTGGGTTCGGCCATACAACGAGGGAGCGGACAGATTAAAGATCTGGCAAGTCACTCGGGCAACGTCAGCGGCTCCCTTTTATTTCGATATGCTCATTGCAGATGTTGGCAAGAGGCGTGGCTTTAAGGGATTTAAAGACGGAGGAATTCGCGAAAATAATCCTTCGTATGCCGCCTACAGTGAGCACGCCTCTTTAAGAGGAGACGAGCACGAACCAGCCTTGCTTCTGTCGATTGGCACTGGTCGCCCAAACAACAATAATGATGGCTTTGCGGCTGTCTGGCCTGGCCCACTTGGGAAAATTCCGTTGTTGCATAAATGGAGCGAGAAATTTGCAGTTTTCAAGAATGTGTTAATTAAATACACTGAAGGTGAGGCACGGCATAAGACGATGCGCACCATTGCGAAAGGAGAGCACCGCTGGTATAAGCGCTTGAATGTTGATCAAGGCATGGAGGGTCTTGCGCTTGACAACTGGGAGAAGGGCTCTTGGTCCAACATCCAGACCGGTGAAGAGAAAGTCGTTTCTGGAGGTAGAACCCTCTCACGCATGGAGAAGGCTAGTGGAGAGTACTTGAATCGCGATCATGTCGAGACTCTGGATGGCGTCAAGGAGTACCAGCCACCCAAGATCGTCCTGCAGCAAATCGCCGAGCGGCTTGTACGACACCGACGATTGCGCGAGGAATTCAAGAACGATAATCCCCGACGCTGGCAGACCCACATGGGCCAGTGGTTGACTGGGGAGCTGGGGGATGAAGACTCAGCCGTTCAACTCTCCCCACCGACAAGCCGCCAGGGGTCCAAGTCCAAGTCGAGACCACCAACACCAGGACGCGCATGATCAGTACAAACGCACCCAGAACATCGTTTCGAAGACATGTAACTCTTCGGGCCCTTGTGTTGATTTTTATTCCGATGTTATCGACATTACTTTCATCCATTTCATTCGATTTAGCATAGCGTTGGTGCATTTGCATTTCTCCCACTATGAATACCCCAATCTTTCTTAGCAGCCACGGATGTCTAGCAAATCGTATATAGCGCACACAATGCATAATGTTTTCACAGTCGCGTACTAGTGAATAGGTGTGACCGTTTCCGACCAGGCGTAGACTGACAGCTCCACTGATGGTTCTTGATACACACAGTATGGTGATTCTGCGCTCTAACTTTTGGGTATTACGCTATCATACTGATTAGATACGCTCTTATGACCTCCTGTGCAACGACACAGATAATTCACAATGCTATACAAGGTACATCGACCATGATGTGAGAAATTGATACATGCGGGCAACAAAGTCCACCTGGAAACCGCTTCATCCACACCTTTTCGAGGCCAGATCAAGCACCGAGCTTACCCTTCAGGTCACCCTTCAAACCACCATCATAGCCGCCCTTGCCAAGCCTATATCCGAAGCTTACGGCAACCGCAGCCAAGAGTCCCAGACAAAGTAACGTAGGACCCCACTTGTCGTGATAGACGACTGCTCTCCTCTCCCTGATCTTACGTACTCTCCAGAGATAAAGGCCCACAGAGTACAACAGAGCCACGCATGCGATGATGGTGAACGCCCAGGCGGCCGCAAACGCCAAACCATCACCAAAATTGAGAAGCGTAGCAGCAATACTACCGATCAGGATACTGAACTCGAGCCAAGAGAGGAAAGTCCGCTCGGTCGCGAGCTGAACCTTGGGCTCAACGCGGACAGGCACGTGAATGCGTTTGCCTTTAGGGGCTTTGAATCGCTTCACCTCACCCCCTTGTTTCCAAGTGGGCACCCCGAGAGAGAAACCACCCTCACCAACATCAGTCGGTTTGGGATGAACGAGGAATACAAAGCCGTTAATCAGGCTCGTGCCAACGACCTTGGCCGAATGTTCTGCCCATTTCTTTGCATAGTGAAGGCCACCTACCCGCTTTGCTGCTTCGAGATTGTCGTCTTCGTCATCGCTATCCGAGTCGTAGATTGGGTAGTCAATATCTTGGTGGCGCTGTGCTGCAACGCGTTCCTCGATATCAAGGACATTGGGGTCATTGCCGTTGGTGAGGGTACCGTATTCGCGTGTACGATCGATCTCATTCTGCTCCATAACATCGCGGGCTTCGCGGAGTCTTCTGAGCTGGTCATCGTCATGGCTACCATTAGCGGAAGGGAGCCCCATGACGGCGTCGTCGTCGTCATCGCTATCGTCGTCAAGGGTATTACTAGTGCTGATATCGTTACTGGCACCTGGTCGCTCGATACCGAACTTGTGGCTCACAGGTTTACGAATGTCGACATGCATCTGAGGGTACCAGTAAGGAATCAAGTTAATCCTCGAAGGGTTGAGTGTGGCAGTACCGTGAATGTACTTGGAGAACTTGGGCACGGCTTCGACCAGGTGTGACGAAGTCAAGTCACGAATCCACTGTGGCGCCTCCGCACCAGCCGCAGTCTGCAACTTGACTTCAAGCACTGCGTAGGGGAACAACTCTTTATCTTCGTTCGGCAGTTGCTTGAAGGGCCAATCAACACCGATGTCTGTTCGACGCCAGTTGTCGCCGGCACGCCTTTTGCCATCCAGGTTGTCTTCTCGAGTCATGGTGAGCTCCGTGTCGAGGGAAATGCGAACTCGGGCATCACCAGGAAGTTGGAAGGCGGTGCGGTGGTAGAATGAACGTGTAACGGGGACCAGAGAACGGTCAATGACGCGGTACTGAATCTCGCGAGCAAGCTGTTCATCAGACGCAATATCTTTCTCAGGCCTTTTTTGTTCTCTGCGCTCCTTCTCGAAAATCTTCTCAGGCAGCAGCTTGCCTTTAAGATAATCATTAACGTTCTTCTCTTTGAGCTTGAAACGAGCCTTGACCGATTCTTCACCAGTCCAGTCCTCGCGATGGGTTTTGCGCTCGATGAAGATGGTGTCGCTGTTCATACCACCGTACCAACGCAAGCGTATGGCCTCCGCACCTTCAGTCTTCTTGAGGCGACCCTCATACAACTCCCATGTGTCAGTGTTGTCGAAGTAAATAGAGGTAATAGACGCATCTTCCTCGTTGAACTCCTTGTTAGGGTTGAAGACCAATACAGGGAGGTGCTTGAGGATAATGAGCTTCAGCTCTACGATGTTGTCAGGATGCACCCAGTACTTGGTCGTCTGGCGAACGAAGTTCTGCTGCTTTCCTCCAGCAGCGGAATCGCCCTTGACAGGATTACCGCGAGTACGCACGATGTCGTAGAGCCTGGAGAGTTTGACAATGTAGTTATCATAATTATCCTGGAAGAAGGGCTTGCGTTTCAGGCGTGCGGCGAAGACGGGCTTGAGGGCCCAGCGGGTATTTTTCTGCGAACAATTAGCTTCGTGGGCGTGCTAGGTGCAATGACGTACATCATGTTTCTTGATGATCTTCTGAAAGCCCGTGTAGTTCAGTTGCGTGAACTTGGCCAGGTCGTGCACGTCGGCGATGACGTCGCTAAGGTCCTCCTCGAGCAAGTCAAAGTCTTCCTCGAAGGGGTCGCCCTCATGGCCGCCCTGCTGCGCCTGCTGATGCTCCCGCGAGCGTCCTACAGCTATGTTGACCTCCTTCTCAGACGCGGCGATGCGGCGGATGATCTCCTCGCTCTTGACACGCACGAAGCTGTAGACCTTGTCAAGCTCTTTTTCAAGCTGCTCCACGAAGTTCTGCTCGGATTTCTCGTCCCACGTATGGTGCACGCGAAGCGCTGTCTTTAATTCCTCGTAATCGATGTAATAGAAAAGCCAATCTTTGTTCAGCGACTGCTTCAACTGTTGTCCGAACCTGTACAGGCGCTGCGTTAGTGCCCGCTATTGCGCAACTGCTGGCACAGCATTGGCGAACGCTTGGGATGGACGAACCTCATGACGGGCGACGTATATCGTGGAAGCGCGACAGAACAGCTTGTCGCACTTCAGACGGCACTGTGGCGAAGAAAGGATTGTAACACAACGTCCAAGAGGGCGGCAGCCCAGCGAAAGAAAGACAAGCTTCTGCACGGAAGTGTCGCGGGTAGCGCCGAAACGTGCTTGGTGGTGGAGCTTTGGCAACTGGTTGACGATCAAGCGCGGCTGCACTGCTCAGCAACCAATCAAATGCCCACGTGCCACACCTAAGCATGATGCACCTCGGCAAGTTGGTACAACAAACGCAAACACCTGCTTAGAGAGCTTAGGCCCTGTTAGTCCTGGATTCCAGTGGCTCTAGGTTATAGCAAATAAGCTAAATCTACGATTAATTAGTAGTGTCAGGCCTCGCGCAGCGCGTGCAAAGCGTAGTTGTCTTAAGTGAGTTGAGATAGCAGGTTATCAGTACTGTTCCGCCCGCGATCGCTTAATACGCGATCGTGCTGCCTTTTTGAGGTTTTGATGGCTGAGTGGGCGGAGCCCAGCCTGACAAATAGTTACTATTCTTTCTAACAAGACTGTTTAATAAAATACTAGACACTAGTGTTACGATCCCTTTATACCAGTAAATCAGATGCTGACACTCTCTGAATGCTGACGCACTCGGCGCGGTAATTACACGGGCCTTCCCGTGCGGCACGGTCATAGCACAGTTCATTACAGGTCACGTGATGAGCTTACCACTTAGCAGTTGAGCCAGGTAGATCACACGTGATGGCTCACGCAGCTCACGTTAAGCTTGTTGAGCCTAGTTCACAATTAGATTAATTAGCCCAGAGGATTCTCTATGTATTTCTTTAGTATATAGTCTATAGGAATAACGTACTCTATGCTAAAAATAGCAGCTAACTCCGACCTCCGATTAGGAGGTCTAATATACTCTACTAGAGGTGCTTAACCTCTAGTACGTAGAGAGGGAGTAGCTAGAGCTTCTTTAGAGGTATTAGTAAGAGTGTACAGATATATAGTACCTTTTAGAAAACTATACTATTATATACAGTATATTAATTAATTAACTATAGAGGTCTCTATAAGTTGTCTACTTCTATATACTTTAGTTCTAATTATCCTAGAGGAGCTTCTAATATTAGCAATTTATTTTAACTAGTTATAAGCTTAGGTTTTACAACTCTTAAAGGATAGTTAAGTATATACGCGTTGCGTATAATATCTAGTAGTAAGTAACTGCTTAGGAAGTAGGCAATAACTCTATTCTACTTACTTTTATTACTTACAAGTTAACGTAAGTGCATAGCAAGTAACACAGATAAGCAAGTAACACGCCCTAACAAGCTGTTAGGCCTACTAACTGCAATAGTACAAAACTACAACACAGTACTGTAGCTTACAGTGCAGAATATTAATTGCTAACCTCTACTATATCTTTCTTACACGTGCGTAAATTGTAACTAGTCTCTCTGCAGAGCCTACAGTGCCCTTTACCCCTCTTATCTATACCTGTTTAAACTCTACCCTCACAATTCTCCCCTTTAACCTATGTTTTAACGTTGTATTAGGCTATTAAATTCTCTACCTCTTCCTTAGACAGGTCTCTTGTGAGGATCTAGTTACAGGCAATAGTATTTGCTTTACACTAGTACAAGTAGTGGAGAAATGGCAGGTACATTCTGTAGGTACAATAATACTTGTCGTTGCCTTCGTGCGCGCTGAGCGCAAGTTATACGCGCCACGCTAGGCAGTAGCGCTAATCCTAACTAGGGCGGCTAAACACAACAACACCAAGCGTCTTCACGATAACTCCGTTACATCTCTACCCTTCTTGATTTACTTTCTTTTATATAATTTACGCTTAGAAGTAGCTGTTAAAGTTGTACTTTAAGCAAAGCTCGTAAGCACTGATTCTGTTAGTTCTCGGGGATGAATACGGTGATAGGGATTCCGAAGGGTATTGGGATGTGCTGAGTGAAACACTTGCTTGCACAGTAACGATGAGTAGTACAGAGGGTACTGTCTAGCTCGAAGGTTAGTTAAGATCCAAAGATAAACTTAATTAACTAGGTTAAACACAAACTGTAAGGGTTGTGTTCCTACTTGCTCTATACTTAGGAGATTCATTATGCTCAGTAGTGATCACCATGCTCAGTACTACTGAGCATTGCTGAGCACTGATCACTGATCACGTCACGTGACATGTCATGCTTAGTGGTCCGTGCCTGGATCCTAGGAACCACTTGGGTCCTCGGATCCTTTATTCCTAGGAACTATATTGGTCCTGGGATTACTTTGTATCCTAGAACCTGTTATTATCCTAGGATCCTGTTGTCCCACAGACTGTTGTTTAAGGGTCTAGATGCAGGTTCGTAATACTATCCCCCTTCTGTCTTAGCTTGGTCCCTTAAGCTTTATTATATAACGTGAGCCCGCCCTAGCTTGTTAATCTAAAAGGCAATAATGCCTAAATATCTATAATCTTCTAGTACTGTTTGTTGTTAACGCCTCTACTGTTAGGACTCCGACCTGGAACAGTCTATAATGGACTGTTAAGGGCAGAAATGCCCCCAAGTGCGGTACTTCGGTACCAAACTAGGTAGACTGAGTATATATAGTCTATCGCGGACTGAAGCTGCTCGGCAGCGTTCAGTCTACAGTCAATCGATACATTACGGCTGTGAACAAGATCTTACTTCGTTACTTGTGTGTGTTCTGAGCTACTCTGTTGCCCCGAAACCCTTAGGTTTCTGACATTCTGAACGCTCCCACATTAGAGAAGAACTCAGGAGCATACACTGCAATAGATCCTCCCCCGCGCCCACCAGTGGAACTGATCACTCCTCAGGGCGTAGAGCAGCCAACACACGAAACAGGCGAATCATCCAACACAAGAAGAGCCACTGTCAATTCCTTAGGCTTAGAATTATCTGGAATAAGCAGCGACATAGAAGAGGACGACGAAAGGCGTGCCTCTACCCAACAACTGCCTAGAGTGGCCTATAATAAGCCGGAACAGGATCCAGTGGACAAGGAACTGCAAGAGTTAGAAGCCTAGAGAGAGAAAACCGCAAAACTACAGAGAATTACACAGCTATAGCAGGCACAGGCAAGATACATTGCTGGAGACTAGACAGCACTTTAAACAGTCCTTAAGGGTGCTCTATCGCACAGTTCAGTCTTGAATGTGCTAACAGCAAAACTACCAACCCTAAAGGCGCCACACACATTTGCTAAGCGTACTCGCCTAGAATTCAACTGCTAGACAAGGGATTGTGAACGATACTTCACAATGATGCCTGCTAATTTCTCACATAAGTTTGCAAAGATAGAATTCGGCACACAATACATCTCAGAAACGATGAAGAGCCTATAGCAGGCCTATTATGCTAACCAAGAACGCACCTCCCCTGCCTAGGAGCCTACTTGGGAAGTCTTGAAAGCAGTCATGCTTAAGTCCCTTAGAACGGTCTTAGAACGACGTCAGCGAGCCTATAAGTTACTAAATTAAGCTAGGATGCTTCCTAGCTAATCTCTAACAGATCTGTTGGACTATATAAGGCCCTACTAGGAAGAATTAGGCAGTACATATAGCCTAGAGCTGCAAGTAATAGGTTTTGTAAATACGCTACCTGAAGACATTAAGAAGCAACTCTTTATGTACCCTAAGGATTATCGCAGGACTATTACGGAGGTAGAGGAGATTGCTAACCTTATCTATTAACAATCTAGCCAGAAGAAGCTATCTAAGGATAGAAAGGCCGAGAAGGCAAAAGATAACACTGTTAAGGTTTAAAAGAAGGAAGAGGGGCACAACTAGCCCTAGAAGCACAAAAAAGAGGGCAGAAAGGGCCGTTTTAGCCTAAAGCGTACTAAAACGTACTATAGTACCTAGTCTAATACCTTACTAACAGCCTGCTTTAAGTGCAGGGAAGAGGGGTATTAGAAGTTAAAGTGTCTAAGTCCTAGGTTATCTAAGAAGCCTAAGGAGGGCCCAGATGCAGGAAAAGAGATAGGGCAAAAGGAGTAAGTCCACTCCTTCTTGCCTATATTACCTACTTAGAAGAAAGTAAGGACCTTAGCACCCTCTATAACGCGCTGTATTTAAAACTAGTCTGCCTCCTTATAGTACAGGCCGAAATAGGGTCCTCTAGGCTATTACAGGCCCTTATAGACAGAGGTTTACAACTAAACCTGCTTTTAGTAATAATTACAAAGGAGCAGAGTCTCTAAGTAGATCTGTTACCTTTGCTTCTAGCAGAAGGGGTAAATAGAGGTAGTATACTAGTATATAGTACTACTACAGTTACTATAAAGATTATAGACTCTAGAAGAAGGCAAGAAGCCTAAGAAGTACTGTTTATAGTAACAGATTTAAAGAGGTATCTAATATATCTTAGTTTACTATAGATTGATAAATATCAACCTAAGTTAAACTACGCTGCAAGGCGTATGCTGTTTAAAGGGAATAAGGTCTTAGAGAGAGGCAGGTTCTAGAAAGTAGCTACAGAGAGCGCTGCAGAGTTTAACTGCATAATAAGAGACCCTAGATTAGAGGTTTTTGCGTGCTCTATCAGTTTTATAGCCTAGAATAGGGCAAAGCAGGCTAAAATAGCCTAGTTACTACTAGAGTACTCTGATTTTGCTAATATTGCATTAGAGGACAACTTAAAGGAGCTTGCTAAGCATAGCTAGAATAATCTAGCTATTAACATAGCAGAAGGCGAGGTACTACCTTACTAGCTATTGTATAGCCTCTTAGAGGCTAAGCTAGTAGTGCTCTAGAAGTATCTAGCTAAGTTTATAGGACGAGGCTAGATAAGGCGTTTAAAGTTACTAGCAGGCGTGCTAATTCTCTTTGCTAAGAATAAAGATAGCAGTCTAAGACTCTGTGTAGACTACTAGGGTCTAAACAAGGTAACTGTTAAGAATTAACACCTACTGCCCCTTATTTCAGAATTATTAGAGCGTCTGGCACAAGCTAAAATCTATACTAAATTAGATATTAGGGACGCTTACTATAGGATTCGCATTAAGGAAGGTAATAAGTAGAAGACAGGTTTTTGTATAAGATATAGCTATTTTAAGTATACTATAATACCTTTTAGCCTTACTAACGCCCCTGCTTAATTTCAGGCCTATATAAACGAAGCCTTAGCTAGGTTAGTTAATATTACCTATATTATGTACCTAGACGACATCCTTATCTTTTCCAACTCTAAGGAGGAACATACACAACATATTTGCAAGGTACTAGAGAGACTGCAACAAGTAAAGCTATTTGTAAAGCTTTCAAAGTATAAGTAGTACACAGGTCGCACAGAGTACCTTAGATACGTTGTGTTGCTAGAAGGGGTCAGTATCAACCCAGAACGGGTTAAAACAATCTAGAATTAGCTGTTACTGACTAGTGTGCGCGATATTCGCGTGTTTGTGGGATTTATAAACTATTACCAGCGATTTATTGAAGGATTTAGTAGAATTGCGCTGCCCCTGACAACTCTAACAAAGAAAGAGCCTGGATAGGCCTAGGGCGGCCCTGCTATAAGAAGGGAGGAGAGTGTGACCCTAAAACTCTTAGAAGAAGCAAAGAAAGCCTTCTAACAACTTAAGGACACATTCCTTAATATTCTAATTTTAGCTTACTTTGAAAAAGAAAAGGAGACTAGACTAGAGGTTAATGCTTCTAGAGGCGCGATATTAGGCATTCTGAGCCAGAATAGCCTAGAATTAACTAGAATAGCGCAATAGAGGCTAGTAGACTTCTTTTTAAGGAAATTAATATAAGTAGAGTATAATTACAGTATATATAACTAGGAGTTGCTCGTAATAGTCTTAAGTGTAAAGCACTAGCGTTATTATCTCTAAGGGATCTATTTTAAAATCCTTACAGACTATATAAACCTTAAATAGTTTATAGATACTAAGAGCCTAAACTACTAGCAGGTAAGATTATACCTAGTATTATCCTAGTATAATTTTACACTTTCCTATTAACCTAGAGCTACTAACCTAGTAGATAGACTATTAAGGCGCCTAGACTATATAGCAGAGGCGAAGAAACATGCTTAAAAGAATAATAAGGTCTTTGTAAATGCTATAAGAGATTTGCTATTAGGAAACAGGGAGTTAAGTCTATATATTAGAGCAGTAATAACTCGGAAAATAAAGATTGACAACCTACCTAAGAAGCAAAGGAGGGCACTTAAGAACTTTAAGAAGGCTAAGGAGAGGGCTTAGAAGGAACCTTAACTAGCCTAGAATAATTCTAATATAGAATCAGACAAAGAATCTAACAATAAAGACCTAGAAGCTGGAATTACTAATAATAGCCTAGAATAGCCGGCTCTAGACTAGGATAGATTCTTATAGCTTACTACGACTAAGCAGAAATTAAAAGTACTATAGGAGTGTTATAACAACCCCTTAGCAGGCTATTTTAGCGCAAGAAGGATATTAGAGAAAGTCTAACGCTGCTATAGATAGAAAGAAATAGCAGAGGACATAAGCTAGTACTACTAGGACTGCATACCCTGTAGGAAGTTAATACCTATAAGACATTAGCTATATAGACTGTTAGTACTACTACTACCTCTAGCCTATCTATAGGAAGAAGTGACTATAGATTTTATTATAGAGCTTCCTCTAAGCAAGGTAAATAGGGTAGTGTATAATGCAATACTTGTTATTGTGTGCTAACTAATAAAGATAGCCTATTACATCCTAGCAAGAGGAGATTAGGATAGAGTAGACCTAGCACAGGCCTAGATAAGAGAAATTATTCGACTCTATAGGGTACTAAGGAGGGTAATCTTAGATAGAGGACCTCTTATAAAGGCTAAGTATTAGGACACTTTCTAGTACTACTTAAGTGCAAGAAGGATTCTTTTATTAGCTTTCTACCTACAGATAGATAGACAGACTAAAAGGTAGAATTAAATATTAGAACAATACCTTTAGTGCTATTACTCCTTAGAATAAGACAATTAGGCCCTCTAGATCTTAATCGCGGAGTTTGCGTACAACAACAGCCTGCATGCAACTACGAAGACTACTCCTTTCTTAGTAAACTATAGAGTGACTCTAAGGGGGGCAGAATAGCCTATAATACCCCTTAACAAGGGAGAAGCACCCCTAGGGAGGCATATCGCCGCAAAGGTAATAGAACTATAGAAGAATTGTAAGGACAATATCCTTTAGGCTAACAAGTATTAAGAAGAGTACTAGAACAAGAAGAGACTTCCTATACCTTTTAAGGTAGGTAATAAAGTCTTAGTCTCTACCTAGAATATAAAGTCAACAAGGCTTAAAAAGAAGCTTAACTAGAAATATACAGGACTAGGGCATATTACAGCCTAAATTAGGCTATTAGTATTTAAAGTAGACCTTCCTAGCCTACAACACATCTACCTAGTCTTCTATGCATCGCTATTAGAGCCTTACAATCCCAAAGGCCAGATCCCCTACTTTAAGGTCAAAATTGCAGAGACGTTAACCTTACTAGGTGATAACACATAGGAAGTAGAGAAAATCCTTAAAAGAAAGAAGGATAATACTAGAAGATAGCTCTACTATATAAAATAGGTAGGCTACTCTAAAAATAAGAATTTATAGGAACTAGGAGTTAACATATCTCACAATACGCTAAAAGAGTTCTAGAAAAGAGAAGGAACAATCCTAAGGCGTTAAACAAACAAACAGAAGCCTAACAGGCAACTAGGACGACTACTAAAGAAAAGAAGGGATAAGCAAGATCTAGACTATAAATAATCTAAGAGTTACCTTTACTGCTTTTTTCCTACTAGGTTTTTAGGTGTTTAATAGCACTTATAGGGATATTATAGGTTATAATAGGTTAAAATAGTGCATAAGAGTTAGAAATAGGTCTAAACAGCAATTTTTGCACCTGTCTAAGGCAAACTCTACTACTGCGAGCTACCTTCACTACTTTTCCTACCAGGTTTTTAGGTGTTTAACGGCGCTTAATTATGCAGCATAATAGATTACTATAGGGTACTCTAGCTTACTACAGGTTATATTACATCTAGGAAAGTAGACTTATAAAATATTTTAGAAAAGTTAAAACTCTATTATATTTCCCTAATACTAATAGTAGGTAGGGTATTGCTAAGGGGTAAAAAGGCCTATAATAGGTTATTCTAGGTTATAATAGCACAAACCGCCTTATAATATCTAGGAATGCTAAGAAAAGTCTGTAATAGTCTGTAATAGACTAAAATAGTCCAAAACAACTAAAATCTAGTCAGAACCTACTAAAGAGAAGGAAAACTAACTACTAAATTACTATCTAGAGCTAAGAGGCCTCAGCTAGCTTAGTAGTGCGCTTATTAGTGAGAGCCCTGATCCTCTTCTAGATCTTAGCCTTCTCTGCCCTGGTACCAGCAGCAGCCTTCTTAGCAACTAGGGCATTAAGGCGAGTCTATATCTTATCTGCCTGCGTAAAGGTATTACGCTGAGGGTCTTCCTTAATTATTTTAGCCTATAATAGGTTAGAACAGGACATAATAGACTAAAAACACCTATACTAACCTATTTCTAGGGGCTCTGCACCTTAGCAGCTGCCTGTTGAAGTCGTACTTTTAGCAAAGCTCGTAAGTACTAATTCTTGTTGGTTCTCGAGGATGAATACGGTGACAGGGATTCCGAAGGGTATGGGGATGTGCTGAGTGAAACACTTGCTTGCACGGTAACGATAAGTAGTACAGAGGGTACTGTCTAGCTCGAAGGTTAGTTGAGATCCAAAGACAAACTTGATTGACTAGGTTGAACACGAACTGTAAGAGTTGTGTTCCTACTTGCTATATACTTAGGAGATTCATTATGCTCAGT